>WYDF02192228.1:444-21686 GCA_009867245.2 Adranes taylori | reverse complement strand
CTATATATGTTACAAGTAAGCGAGTTGTTATTTACAATGTGTTATAGGTTAATTTGAAATATTTCCTAAATTACATCGGATTGTCGCATTCTGTTTCTACAATTTTATTCTAATTAATGAAGACTACCAAACTTAATTAAGAGAGATGAGTTTTTATGTCCAGTTAAATATGATCAGTTAAATATCCAGGAGGACTCACCGAAAACATAAAATGGCGAAAATCTTAGTGACGTTGAAAATATAGTGAGTGAAATATACATTAAGTCGTAAAACTTAATGAAAAAGAAATAAGAAAAATAAATTTCATACAAATATTAAAATGCGAAAATATTTTATACGTGTGAATAGACACTCACTGACCTTTAAGGAAAAAGGCTGCCGCTAACTTATGCTGTGATGGTCGGTGAACATATTAAGAAGCGGTATGCTTTCAGAATAAACGCGCGAGAAAATGTGCGTATGTATAAATGTCTATATGCTTTTCAATGCGGATCGGCTTCATTCGAGGATTATATTTTCACACGGCGCGGTGACGTTAGTGTTTATGTGGGATTTGAGTATTTATTCTTTTAGCGTATTAAATCTTAATTTCCCAATTTATATTTATATTACCTAATCGTTATTATTACATTGGTTTATTGATATGTTAAATTACACATAAATTATCATATGGTTGGGTATTGTTGTTTATTGACACGACTACATTAATTGTTTAATTCATTAGTTAGATTAAGCAGGTCATCTTCGAAAAATGTGTAACAAATATGAGAGACTAACAAATCGGGAAAAATGTCGATGAACCGCGCGTGGATGGTCATTTCTGCTATAAGGTATTAAGCTTTATCAACACCCTTATTTTTTAAAACGTCATTGCATGTGTGTAACTGAATACACACTAACTCTGTATCTGAACCTATTACATCGAATAAATATTAATTTATTAAAACTTCTATATATGTTTAAACTCTGTTTGTCGACATATGCAAGGTGTGTTGCATTGATCTTGAATTAACTCCAATACTAGATCAGATTTTGATGTTCGATTTCTACAAGAGTACTCCAACAAATGAGTACTACACTACTTATTGTAGAAAATTCAGTTTTTTATGGTATTAGCGTGTATTCAAAGGAGTTAAGTGCACAATTGAAAACATGAAACGGACTATAGAGCCACGTCAATTTATATTACATTAGATGATTACTCGTTGAATTAATAAATATTAGAGAATTGCATAAAACAATCGTTGATTAATTGAATTAATAGGGATATAATAATCCTGTATCAGGTCTTGAACATGTATATGGCCCATCTTTTTACCATTGTACCGTACAGGACTGAATTTGCTATGTTTCGCAGTGTGGGATAATTCAGTAAGTCAAAAAAACTCCTCCTACTACCCGCATCCAGTATAGATTGACATCACAAAATCGCCCACGAACATTGACACATTACGATTTGTAACAACATATTAAGGATACTAAAACTAATTTCTGCCATGCTCCTATTGATGACAACGCGGAGCATTGCAATCCACAAATTGGTTAAAAAAATATCACTGGAATAACATAACGATATTAACGATATTGCTAGTAGGGTCGTGAGTTATGAACTCAACACTAGGTGGCTACGCCATCTTAATAAATTATGGACGTCAATCTAAATAGACACGTAATCCTACTTCGTACATACTCGGAGACGCCAGAAATTTAAATGTAAGATCGTAACCCGAACAGAAAGCATATAAGCGAATAAACCACGTTGTGCGGTAGTTCTAGATTCAGACTTTATCCATTCGTCGTTACTATAATGTAGTAATCGAGTTTAGATTACTATTTGTGAATACTAGACATATTCGTCTACAATTTTATCTGGTTCAGGGTCTCTGTGTTATAAAGCGTGGTGTTACTTATAACGCCTATCTGGCCAGTCTACAATCGCCCTGATGAAGGCTTAATTTCATTTATATCGCACCGCAATGAATTATATGCATATTATGTACTGAAATAATGATACTTTATTCGAGTATACAATCCCACTGACATTTTGTCCTCACAATCTGTCATTACATTTATGATTGACTGACTCAATATTATTTTTATTTTAACCTTGCCGTAAATCATAACGTACATCATAACGCGATTGTACATCATAACGAGAAATCGTTTCCAACTATCACAATACATTAATATTATGGCTCAAGTTCTGTTTGATTTTGCATACCATGTCTCAACTGATAATTTATCTCGTATATATTATACAACTTACTTCTTATTGCAGCATCACCGTTCCAGTGTTAATAAAGTGCCTGAAACACTTCTGTTGAATTTTTAAATCAGATTATTTAAATTTGAGCACGTGCACGAAAGAACAATTAACTATTTTGAATTTTTGATTAACTGTTTTGAATAAAAAAAATGATGATCTTGTTTTTAACTCATTAAACAGAGGTAAAACTGTATGGTCAATTTTAAATAAATTGCAAGGTAAATCATCAACTAATAAATTAAAATTTCCTTCTTTACTTAGAGATGATGGCTCTGCTCTTGAAACTGAGGAAATATGTAGTGTTTTTAATAATCATTTTGTTAATATAGCGGGTGTTTCAACAACATTCAACTCAGACATATTTGAACAATTACTTCTTTCTCCAAGTATCCTTTATCCAATACTTTATCCAATACTGTTTTTATCTCATAAGTCACAGAGAAAGAAGTGCTGATAAAGAAGTGCTGAATATTGTTCTTAGCCTTAAGAACAGTAACTCTGTGGGTGATGATCAAATCTCATATTTTTTACTAAAGAAATGTATTAAGTATTTTCTAAGTGAACTTACCTATATATTCAATTTATCCTTTAATCAAGGTGTATTTCCTGAATTATTGAAGAGGGCGTCTGTCATTCCTCTATACAAACGTGGTAATGTCGATGACATTAATAACTACAGACCAATTAGTTTATTGTCTGCCTTGGCGAAGGTACTTGAATCATTAATGAATTCAAGGGTAGTAGATTTCTTCTATAAATTTAATTAATTTTCTAATAGTCAACATGGTTTTCGAAAAGGATTTTCGGTTGATACTGCTCTAACGTATTTCATTGATGAGATACGTCGTGCTTTGAATAGGAAGCTAATTACTATTGGCTTGTTTTTGGGCCTTTCCAAAGTTTCTGACTATGGTAACCACGAATTATTACTGAAAAAACTTCATTTTATGGCATCAGAGGTATTGCTGCCAATTGTTTTGCATCATAATTGAAGGATAGGAGTCAAAAAGTATTATGCAAAATGAACGATAATATATTCTCTTCAGAGTACAACACCATAAATAAAGGAGTTCCTCTAGATTCTAATTTAGGGCCCTTACTTTTTATTATTTTTATTAATGATCTTCAAACATTTATTTCGTCACACTCTAATGTTACCACTATTGTAACCTATGCTGATGACTCTAACTTTCTACTGAAAAGTAGTAGTGTACAGCCTGTGGATAAAGAAGTCAGTATGGTCTATAAAACAATATTAGAATGCTCAAAAATTAACTGTCTGTATGTAACTGAAGAAAAAACATCGTACATCGTATTTTCTACGGATCGTGACTCTACAAACTATCACTTTAAATTAATTTCAAATTAAAGCCTAAAGAAATCGGAATCTATAAAAATGTTAGGTGTGTACTTAGATACTTTTTGTGTGGTAAAGTTGGAAAAATTTGTTACTCCATGAAGGCTCTCTCATCTTATTGTAGTAGTGATATGTTGAAATATTTGTATTTTGGAAATTTTTACAGTGCTCTAACATATGGAATAATGTTCTGGGGGGAGCTTGTAAATTACAAACTTATAGAGATTTTATTATACAGAAAAGAGCAATATGTAGAATTTTTAATATAAACAGTCAAAAAAATTGCAGACCTGTTTTCAAACCTGAAATTATTAACAATTTATGCTGTTTACATTTACTCAATTCTGTGCTATGACAAACATTTTGACTATTTCTGTAACAATACCAAGCGCACACATGAGTATCCTACTAGACAAATGGAGTTGTTTTTGCTGCCTCAACACAATTTAAGTTCTTTCGAAAAAAAGTGTCTTTTATACTGGATGTAAATTTTATAACATAGTACCAAATTAATTAAAATCATGTATGAGTTTTTTTAGCTTTAAAAACAAATTAAAAAGATTACTGATAGACTGTGCTCCATATTCAATCGACGAATTTTATGATTACTCTAATAAAATTTTATTCCATATTTCTTTATTTTTTTCTGTTTATAAAATATGTTTATAACACCTCAATTTTTGTTTATATATATATATATATATATATATATATTGTTATACATGTACATGTACATTTATATATATATTACGTACTCTCTATTAGTTATCTTCTACGACCTGAGCAAATGTTTATATATCTCTACATGACATGTAATCGCTTGCTTCAATAAGTATAATTTATGATTATTTATGACACTATTGTCTTTTTGTTTAGTGCAAAAAACGGACCATGTAAATATAGGCGTTATACATACTGCACAAGTTAGAACGACCGTTGTTCCTTCTATATATCTATATACATTGTTGTAATATATATTTGATATTCGCCCGAAAATTTTCTGGTTATACACCGCATAAATTTATTCGTTTAGTTATATTATGTCCTTTTATTGATTACTGATGTGTATATTTAGCTAGTTTGTAATGAATTAAAATAAAGTTTCGTACCTGTATTCTTTCTTGGAATTAATTAATTGATGATTACTATAAATTGATTTACTTACTGATGCATTTGCAAAACAGAAAATGTTCAACATAGAAACTTGAATCTGGGGTATCATATTTTCTATTTCAATCATAATTTATCAACGAAGAGAATTCCAACATTTTAGATATTTGTTTGACACCCAATATTAATCAATTGTTCTTGTAATAAAAATGTATTTGTAAAAAACTAGCTGTAACTTTTTAAATACCGCAAATGCTGATACCTTAACGAAAATAATGAACAACTAAAACAAAGCAATCCTGTGCACAAGAAAAGCACTGTTTTGAACTTAATAGGATTTTGTTTTCTATAGAATTTATTGATTAAGAAAATAATTAATCTTCTAACCAGAAGCTTAATGTCGTTTAATTATCAAACAATGCTCATCTTGTTCTTTTTTAATTCTCAAAAATTATTCATTAAATGAGCTTGAATGAGCATGTAAAGTAATAATATAAAAATTTAAATTTTTTGTCTTGGCGTAACTTAATTACTTTTGTCTAAACTTCCTTGAATGACAAAAAAGCTGACTAAATCATAACATTTTTTAAGTAAATGCTGACATACTAAAATTTTATTTAAAAATATTAAAAAACATATCAAACTATATCAAACGATATTTTTAAATTACATTTGCACTAATTTACTCAACAAAATATCTTAGAGGAAATCTTTAAAGCATTTCCTATCATCTAATCAATTTTTTTGGGTAAAGAATACGAATTCTAATTACAAGATATACAAATATTTCACCCGCCTTCCTTTATTCCCAAGTTTTTGCATATAACTGTATAGTTGATAAATTACTACTAATAAAAAGCAAGCTGCCAAATACACGTCAAAGTTCACTTCAATCATAAAAACTGGTCATATAAAAAAGAGCAGTTGGAAAAGACACAGAACACTTCACGAAATGCTTCAAGCATGAGTTGCAGCATCGAATCAACCGAGAATAACCCATTGATTCTGCAATGCCCTACCGAGTGATACCAGTCTCAGCAACAATTTTTGACAAAGCATGTCAGTGAGTGCGCTAATCAATCAAAGAAGATAGACATGTGCCCTATTTGAAGTTTGAGACATATTTGGGTTAATATTTCAAAAACTTCGATTTAAGAGATTTTGCATGAAGCATGGAACAGGGAGCATTGCCATGTGCTACTTAGTCATACCATTTTCAGCGAGGATTGGATGGACAGTCATGTCAATCCTGTACTCAACTGATCAAATACGTGACGTATCACGGTGTTGAGGGATATTTCAACACTTCGGAGACCTTGATTCGAAAGATTTTCCATGACGAACGAAAAAGTGCGTAGAGTCTTACATACTTATACCAGATTTCATGACCAATCAGGTCAATGCTGTACGCTAATCGCGCAAAATAGATAGATATGTGTTCTTTTCCATAATTGACACATCATAGTGTATCACAAAAATTTTGATTCAAAAGATATCAAATAGTGGATATTTCTATGTCCTACGTAGTAACACCAGGCTCAGAAACGTCTTCTTGTCTAGTCATGTGAATGTTGTGCGCAACAGCTCACAAAATATTGACATCTAACGGATCGCACGATTAAGACATCCTCTGGCATTTCAAAGACCTGGATTCAAAAGATTTGGCATGACGAATAAAATAGTGAATATTGCAACGAACTACGTTGTCATACCAGTTTTAGCGGCGATTTCATAGCCAGTCATGTCAATGCTGTGCGTCAGTTGATAATAGAAGGTATACCTTGAAATATCACGATATTGGGAAATCATTTAGTATTTCAAAGATCTAGATGTAATAGCTCTTGAATGGGAAATATTGTAGTGAGTATTTCGTGAGCGATTTGGCAACCAGTCATGTCCATGCTGTGGTACAAACTGATGAAAGAACAGAGACATGTGATGCATCGTGAGATTGAGACATCTGTGAACATTTCAAACATCTGATTAAAACATTTTGCATAGCAAATTAAATAGTGAGTACTACCAAGGCCAGTATAGCCATACCAATCTTACTGATGATTTCAGAATAAGTCATATCAATGCTGTGTACTGACCATCCCGAGATTGAGGCATATTTGGGTATTTTAAAGACGTCGAGGCGAAATATTTTACATGGCGAATAAAATCATGAGTATTGCAATATCCTACGTAGTCATAGCAGTCTCACTGACAATTTAATAGCAAGTCATGTCAATGATGTCCGCCTACTGATCAAAGAATATATCGCATGATGGAGATATCTTTGAGCATTTCAAAGACCAGGACTCGAAACGTTTTGCATGACAAATGAAATTCTAGCAACGTTATTTTCTGGTTGAATTTCGCGTCTCTTGAAGGCGCTTCCCGTCAAGTGTTGCCAAAAATTTTGAGTCAGATAAATGAAAGAAACAAGACCGATGTGAAGTTAGCAATAACTACTCAGCAAGCAGAATCTGAAGAAATAAATATAATTCATGCTTTATGTAATAAATATAAAATAAATAAAAAGACCTTTATTGGCATAAGATTCGCAAATTAACATCGAATCAATCTTATTTGTAATAGTATATCCAACTAAAATAAAATAAAACAAAATTTTCATATATTCTCTTCCAGGAAGCAGGGAAGACTTACCCTCACCCCATCAATTACTCAACTCCCTCTTTCTATCTTCACTACCACGTCTTCCTTCCTGATTTCTCCTTCTTTAAATCCCTCTCCCTTTTTCCATTTTCTTGCACACAACCCTTTAAATCTATCATTTCATTATCTCTAACTTCTCTATATCATCTCCAGCTATGACCCACCGCATTCAATCTTCCCTTTAAATTTCATACTTTCTTTCATCTCCCTATTCAATCTTTCATCTCAACTTTTTTATTCATCTAATTATATTTATTAATCTCTACCATAATCCTCTTCATAATTCCATTACCATTCCCAAGTTGAGCCTCCAGTTTTTCCACAAATCTTTCTCATCCGCACTCCATTCAATCCCCTAACATTCCTTCACACAATGGCCCCTCTTTTCACACACTAATTATCCTCTTTTCTTTCATATTCTACACAATTTATCTTCCTCTTTCATCGAATGCTTATTTCCACCTTACACATTCCCACATGCACAGCTAGTAGTTACTCTTTTATCCCCCATGCTTATCCCCGAATTTAAGTCTCTAGCTATCCCCTCCAGGATCCACCAATATCTGCAATTCTACCCACTTCCACTAATTTTTCCGTGCTTCTCTTGCTTCTCAAAGTCTCGCATCCTTTCAATAAATTCTCCCACAACATCACCTTCTCCTAATATCTTCTCATACCACCTATTCGTCGACCATTCAATCCTCGTATTCAACTTTTTTCTGTTTTCAGTTCATACATTCTCACCTCCCGTCTTTCTTTCTTTCATCATCCCTTCAATGTATACTTCTTTCACCTCCCTCCATTCTATAACCTTCAACAGTTTTTCTTCAATATTAACCATTTTTTTACTCCGCTTATCCAACACTTTTAAATTACTTGTACCTGCATCACTATTTCATTCTTAGTATTTGTTTCTAATCCCAGCATTCAATTCATGCTCTAACTGCCAGTCTGTCCATTCTGTCTCTTTATTCCACGGCCCATACCTCCGCTCCATACATCAATATTCTTTTCACCTAGTCTCTATATCTTCAATCTCATTCCCACGCATGTACCAAAGTTTATCTCCCAAACCACCCTCATTAATTCAATCACTCCCATTGCTTTCTTGGATACCAACTCTACATGTTCCTTGCATGACCCATTTTGAGTCAAAACAAAAGGTAAGTATTTAAACTTATTCACACACTCTATTCTCATTTCCTCATACTTAATCATATCATTACGACAATGTCTCCCTCTCTTCTTACACACCCTAACTTTTGTCTTTTCTATATTCACTTCCCATCCCCTTCTATTCATATATCTTTTCAACCTCCCAATCAGTTGTTTTATTTCCTCTCTCTAACTGGCCATACATACAATGTCATCCGCATAAGTTAGAGACTAAGCTTGATGTTCTACAATAAATATCCCAACTGCTTGACCATTTTTAAAAACACCTTCTAGGCCAGACAAGTATAAATTGAAAAGGCTTGCACTAAGAGGGCAACCTAGTCTAACACCCGTATTGGTGTCGAACAATCCAGACCAGCCAGCCTTCACTCTGGCTGGTCTACTACTCTCACTCTAGCTATCATTCACTCTAGCTCTAAGTTTCGTACACTCATACAATTCCTTTATTACCGGTATAAATTCCTTCTTTCTGATATCTCCTGTCTCCCTGTTCATGACGTACTTAATTGTCACTAAACTATCCGCTGTTCCCCTACCTTTAATAAACCTGTTCTGAGAGTGTGACAATAGTCCTTTATTCTTCACTTCTTCCTCCAAACTCCTATTTATAATCCTCGCAAACATTCTGTTTAACCCATCCATTATTGTGATTCACCTATAACTTTCTAGATCCAACTCTATTTGCTCTCTTATAATCAGGCACAATTTCCCCTCCCTTCTAGTCTTCTAGCACGCTTTCTTCTCCTTTCAAAATTGTATTCATCTCCAAATCAATTAAACC
Organism: Adranes taylori; assembly: GCA_009867245.2. Classification (NCBI taxonomy): domain Eukaryota; kingdom Metazoa; phylum Arthropoda; class Insecta; order Coleoptera; family Staphylinidae; genus Adranes; species Adranes taylori. Next base: position 12,335 of record WYDF02192228.1, on the reverse strand, counting down.
ATCCTCATTCATACACTCTCAAACATCCACCAACACTCTATTTAGCCCTGCAGTCTCCCCATTTTTCATTTTCTTCATTTCATTCTGAACCTACGCAGCACTTATCTCCACAATTTCCGATCATACGTAGAATATCCTCCTTTCTTCTCCTCATTTACTAACCCCCACATATTGCGTCATTTGATAGTTCCCTCCTGCAATTCTCCCATTCTTTAATCCCGATTTTATTGCCCTCTCTTACCCATCATCCCTTTACTCCTCATATAACTCCACATATCCTAATCCATAATTATCTTCCCTAATTCATCTTCTCCTTTCCTTTTCCTTTCTCTCTCCGACTTTAGTGTCATCCATTTTCCACCCTTTGTTTGCACAGTTAATTACTTCCCTTTCTTCCTCGCTAGCTCTAACATTCCTCAAACTCTCCCTGACCGTCTTTTTCTTTTTAATCCATTCTGCATCCACTTTCTTATGCCGAATTTTCTGTATATCACCTCTCATTAAAACCACTCCATTCACATGTTCTATATTATGCAAATTATCCCATTCAGTATTCTTCACACATTCCTTCATTCTCTTTTAACATCATTCTATACATACCCTACTTCCTCGTTATCTCCTTCTTCCATATCATCCTCTTGGCCTTCATCCTCATATTCATTTATGTTCCATAGAGTTTCTACCGGGGAATGGTCAGATTCAACCATGTCTCCAACATTCATACTCAATACACACGCATCCGCTTTCTCACACATTACAACATAATCAACAACTGAACTGCACCCGTGCCCTTTAAATGACCAATTCCCTTCCCAGTCACCTGTTAATAATTATTTATTCCGATTGAAGAATATAAACAAATATTACCATTATTAGTAAATACTGCATGTTGCGCGCTTTAAGATAAAATATTGAAGTAGGGATTTTGGGATGCATATACCATAATATAGGTTAGAGAGAGAAAGCTGATCCTTGCCCGTTCTTACAAAAGGGTTACTGTACGAAACGTACATGAATATATTAGCGCTGGCCGCTAATGCACTTAACACCGCATTAAATTTCTGCTTTCGATATACCGTATGTTTGTATAACGTAATATTTAAGATTCTCTGCCCATACTGGTTTGAGTACATAAAGTGGGACACGCACGTACATGAGAAAGTGGATATGGAAGGAAAAATATAACTGGTGGTAGGGAGTCTAGCTCTTATTACATTCAGATATGTGAATCTCTGTGTGTTCGGAGATCTATAAAAGTGCGATTAATTCGCATGTAAACCAGTTTCTGCGTTCGTCTCAACAAGATCCTTCATTACGGCGGGTCAAATCAGCCAGCCGTTAGTCTCAGCAGCATAGAGCCAACGACCTGTCCAAGCGAGAGTAGTTGTCTTGAGTCTTTGGTCTTTGGAGAGAGAGTCTTTGGTAAGCATTATTTCATAACCTACAGTATCTCCTTGATTTGCATGTATGTTGAGTAGCTTCATACCTAGTACCTATAACCTATTTTATGTACAGCTGAAGTGTATAAGGTCTGTACACATACCTGTAACTGATATTATTCATTTGAGCACTCGTAGCAGTTACGCATACCAATGGAGCCAAATAATTCCAATAATAACATATCACCGTTTGTACTAGGATAGTAAGATTACTCATTACCTCTCAGTCATAGGATTAATTGCTTTTACATGTTTTATTTCCATAGTAATATTGTTTGGTTATTTTATCAGCGCACGTATGCATCGTAGTATGCATCGTCTTAGTTTTTTATGTGCACCGCCGTAATTATTTATTTGCACCGCTATTAATTATTATTATGTTTTTGTGCCGTTTAAGAGAGAACCGCTTTGATTATTATTATTATTGCTTCCCACATTTAACCGCTATGATTATGTCATTGATTTAAGTTGATATTCGTATATTAACATTTAATCATTTGATTTATTACTAGCTTTTAATTGAATATACATATTTTCTTCCTCTATCTTCTCTAAAGAATAATAGACGTTTCAGTTAAATCTTTAAAGCTCCTTCGTTGACAAATATTAAGCTCAGATACAGATACCCGCAAGATCTAGGACACCTGGTGTACTTACTACTGAGCATATCAAAGCCCTCAGAAAGCCTCTAAAGACCGTAACAACGACATCTGCTTGAAGTGAGGTCTCAGTTTAAACGAACCTGGCGCCCGAGTTCAAATCCTAAAGACCGGATTATTCTAATATCTATTTGCGCTATTGTTGTGACAAACGCTAATCCTCCCCATTAGCAGCATCGCGAGTGGGAGTTTCGTTAGCATCTACATCTATCAGCGATAGTACTTCGGAATAAATATTTTAAGAAAATTATATAAGTAATTTTCTGGTGATGAGATTCAGATGTTTTCGGATGTAATTGTTGACAGGTTATTGGTAACTTTACACCGGTACAAAAAACGTCTATAATATAGTGAACGGCGATGAAACGTGAACTTATTCTTTCAAACACAAAAATAAATGTCAATTGTTTGAATTTCAAAATGAGCAAAATCCATCAAAATGGCCATGACAAATATCCATCAAAATGTCGGGAAATTTGTTTAAAAACTGAGAATTTAGCATCAACTCCTCCGGAAGATCGAATAACAGCTATTAGTGCTTACTATACAACTGTTTGTTTACCAGAATCTAAAAAGCAACTGAAATAAAGAATCACCTTCCATCAAGATCTCACAACAATCCCAAAAGTACAACAATAGTATTAATTATAATAGCGACAGATTGGGGTTTGTCTGTTGTAAAATAATATTATAAATAACAGATATTTGAAATGAAATAAAATATATTTCAAACCAATGTTGGTCCCATGAATTAAATTACTTAATATTGAAAATAGTATAATTAAGCTTTTAAACAGATTTTCTATAAGCAAATCTAAGATTAATTCGTTAGTTTTACTTCAAGGATGGAACAAGGAATGCTTTATTTCTCAATACTGTATTTGAACTAAATGTTTTTTAATCTCTCTCACTTCTGCGGTGGGATTCGCTCTTGCAATATTACCGAGTGAGAATCGATTCCCGCTAGCAGAGCGATTCAGAATTGCGTGAATATCGTGAACGATAATCGCTTCTTAAACATGTAGTGACAACCAAGCTATCTTTTCCTAACATCTCTCTGACGTAACTTATTAGTTTATATGTTTATAACATTTTTGAATTAGATTTACCGTGATAATTTTACCTAATATCAAAAAAGATAAACAAGCGAAAATTGTCAAAAATCCTGTATAAAATTTATTTGCAAGATGATTGACCTTGGTATTTAATTTGGTTGTAATTTTTAAATGCCTGGATTCTTTGCTGCTAGAGAGTTGGCAATGTACTTAAAAATAAAACTGTTATTTGAAATTTGTTGTTGTAATAATTCTTAATATACTTTACACACAATGTTTATTTTTTGTTTTAGATTATACAATAAAAAATGAAATGCATGCAATAAATAAAATGATACTGTAACTGTTACATTATACTATAAAATCTATAATACATTTTGCTTGTATATAACAACAAGTGCAAGACCTTAGTTAACATACCATATAATATATAAGTATTTTTGATTTACTCATTTTTGTTAAAAAAGCATAATAATAGAAATGTTAAAGGACAAGTTACCGATTCACACTAATAAAACGGAACAAGTGTATATTCTTTGAGAAGAGTCTTTCATCTGAGGTTGATTTTAAAATTTACAAAATCAGAAATTGAATAAACTAAAATGAAAATTTGTTAGAAAATTATATAGTAAATACAATAGATTATATATTAACATTCAAAATTTAAAATGAGTTTCAACTATACATTAAAATTATCATTTTTTAAATTTTAAACGATTTATAAATTTAGCAAAGAATGAACAAATAATTCAACAAATTTGAATACCCAAATATTTTTAATATGTATGTGACTACAAAAAAGTTTTTGACTATGATAAAATTTTGTTGAAATAAAACAACGAATATAAATATTTCGTAAAATATTTGTTCTTTGCTTATACAGGAAAACTAAATACTAAATAGAAAACTATGTGGTTTTACTATGTAAGACTATGTATTAATTGTAAAAAAAATTTGCACATATTTATAAATTCATTAAAAACATTACTTTTCGGTCTCTTTGTTTGGAGTGCTCGCATTTCTCATTAGTGTATTTTAAAGAAAAGTATATTCGTAAACATATATATAATTTAACTCAACATTCTAAATTAAAATTTACACATGGATCTTTACATGCTTCAACTGCTTTACATTTCAAATAAAGATTATATCCAATTCTCTTATTACAAATATATTGATTAAATTATCATAGAATATAGTTTCTAGCTGATAAATATATGCAAAAGGTTCCGGGAAAAAATCCTTAACTTACACCGAATTTAATTCTTGTAATATTTTAGAACTTAGATCGTCTCCGCCAGTCGCCTGTAACCATTTTCTACAATTGTATAAAAGTACTCGTTAAAACTAATATTAAATAAATATACATATATGTGCATTTTTCACGATGTTTAATACTTACACTGCTGAATCTAATGGAAATCCAAAGAATGTTATAAATGTTTCTTCTTTCATATAATAGCGATTCTTGCAATTTTGAAATGCACAATACACTCCAACTTCTCTTCCAAACAGACTTTCTAGAGTCATTCATAGTTTATTTAAAACTCACAAAACTGAATTTGTCTAAAATTTAATACCTCAACCTTTAACAAAATTAATCTCAAACGTTAACAAATCTTTTATTATTAACAACGAAGAATGAAATTTAAAATCCTAGCCTATGCGTACTTTTGAAAACTAAAAATAATTTTCTTCAAACATAAATACAATTTCAGTCTAATAAAGAAAATAGTCATAATATTATTCAAAACAATAATATACAAAATAAGAATTTGTTTACTTACCAGCATTATATTATTTGTTTAAAATACAAATTACATTGTAAGCACAAGAATAAGTAGTAAGCACAAGAACTGTATAATAGCACGCTGGCAACATATGTTTTTGATTTATTAAACTGTTGACAATTGTGTAAGATATCATTTGCAAGTGTAGCAGATATTATAATATTGGTGGTTTTCTACATATGCTTTTGCAATGTAAAATCTCTATAGGTTAAAGGATCTGCAGATAGGCATGTGTCTAGGACTTTTAATATGGATGTAACTCTTTATCTCTTTCTAAGTTCGTTTCTTTTTCTGGAGTTTCACTTATGTTATCATGTGCTATTATGTTATATTTTTATTACTTATCCACTTAAATTTGTCTCAGTATATTGTTTTGATATTGTAAAGAAGGGCCGGCCTACGTTGCTGGGGTACATAGTAAACATTTACTTAAATCGGATAGATGTTCTTTTAATACTTTATTCTAGCGATCACAATATTTTTATTATACTCAAATGTAGTCGTATGAGTACGACGTAGTAATAGCGTGCTCCGGGAAATTAGAAAGAGATTACAGAGATAAATAATAATACGCGGTGCAAAAAAGAAGATTAGACTTGACTTAGTGATAAGTAACGGTAGTTTGCATGGCAAAAGGTATAAAATATAAAGGACACAAAAAACATAATAACATAATGCATAAATAAAAGCAAGCAAAGCGAAAACGGCAAGCATATTAAAAACAAATAATAACAAGCAAAAACATGTGCATTCAATATTTATAAATGATAAGAAAAAAATTGTTGGCATTGACCTCTACGCAACGAGAACGATTCTCGCCACAGATTAATACTTGCACTAAATAAGGAATATATAAGGTTGTCACAAATTCAGAAACCACTTAATGATTATAAATTGAAATAACTTCTAAGGGTTGAATAGCAATATTGTGGAAACATATATTATAACAAAATCATTATAATTATAAAGAGATTTGAAAGTGCGTAGAAATTGAGTCAGTGCATAATAATGGTGTGTAGTTCTTGAAAAATAGGATAACAGTATGGAGGAGTTTGTAACCAGACCAAGGAGTAGGGCATCCTCATTTGGCAGCTCAGTAGCTTAAATAGGGGAGACACTGAATCAAAAAGGAAGCGTGAGGAGGATGATAATCTAAACTTTCAGATGAGAAAAATAAGTAAATTAATGGAGATTAAAGTAGGGGTAAGGCAATTGAAGGGAATAAAAGAAGAAATCAAAGAGATAAAGATAGAAAATGAAAACATGAAAAAGGAGTTTGAGGGAAAAAAGGAAAAGCGACAAAAAGGATAACTGGCGGAAAGAGAAATATAAGATGGAACGTAGATTAAGAGAATTAGAAGGAAGGGATCAGGATGGACAGCGTAGAGAGAAGAAACCAATCACAATATTATACGGACTCAAATAGCAGGTGAGAGTTGTTCAAGAATAAGATTAAATAAATGGGAGGGTAAAATGGAGGTAATGGAGAGCAAGAGCTTTAGAAAGGTAGCGGGATATTTATAGAAGATGATTTAACAGAAAAGGAGGGAGAAGTAAGGAAGAGATACGGACGGACGCTATGGGAAAGAGGCGAGGAAACGAGCGGTCGGGAACTGATTACATGAAAGCATGGGTAGGAAAGAGGAGAGGAAGAATGAAGATGACAGGATGAGGGAAAGCAGTAGTGATGGAAGAATGGAAAATTGGAAACCATTAGAAATGGGACAACAAGGGAAGATAATTATAGACAAGATTAGTGCCAAAGTAGATTCTGGAAGTAGAATGTGAAAAAAGATTAATGTGGAAGATAATGAGAAGGATATAAATAATTTAGTGGCAGAGAATAAAAAAGGAATCCAGATGGGATGAGAAATAGATGAAAGCAGTAAGTGGAGAACGAAATAAGGATGAAAGAGATAAATAGAAATAGGAAAGGAAAGAGAAACAGCGTAAAGGATGGGAGTGTAAAGGAGAAAGACAAAAATAAACTAAAAAGCGTATATTAGAATATAGCGGTTTAATGTGGAAAAATAAATGATGAAGTTATTAAATATATTAGAGTATATGATATTATAGGACTTGTAGACACACGGGTAGAGAGCGATAAATGGGAACAAATGAAGGTTACTTTATCACAAAATAAAACTTGGATTATTAAAATGCCTATAACGAAATATAATAATGCAAGTTCCAGTGAAGGAATACTACTGGGAATAGAAGTAGCTTTAAGAAGCGAGGAAGTGGCTGGGTTGAATATAGAATGAATAATAGGAAATGAGTATAAATGTGGAAGGGAAGTAATGTTTATTCTTGGGAATATATGTGAATGAAGGATGGAAAAAATACAAGACGACAATAAATAAGAGATTAGATGCACGGAAGTATGAAGGGATAGTGTTAATGGGTGATTGGAATATGAGTGTGGGAGAGAAAGTGTTATGAATCTTGGGTTGTAAGGGCCGCATATTATCACTCAGTTCAATGATAAAAAGAAGTCGAATGTAATAGATTTAAACAATGGTTGGAAGAAGAGGGATTATGAATGGCGATTGGTAGTGCGGAAGGTGATTGAGAAGGAGAATATAGGTTTAGGGGACATGGAGGAAGGTGGGTAGTGGATTATGTTGTAACGAATGAAAGAGCGAAATGCTGTATGATATGTATGACAGTAGGGCGGAAGCCCGATCATTTCCCAATTCAAATTGAATGGAATATAGGAGTGAGAAGGGTAGAAGAGTATAGTAAATTAGAAAGTAATGTAAAGAAAGAGAGATATGAATGGAACAGGAGAGAAATAGAAGAGGTGGAAAAGAAATTCAGAGAAGCATAGAGAAAGTATCGGAAACAGTGAAAGGGTGTCTAAGACTAAGAAAAAAAAAAGGGAGGAATGGATTGGAGGAAAGTAAAAAGGGCGTTTGCTAGGAGATGTAAGGAAAAAAGAAAGAGGAGAGAAAATTGCTAGGCCAAGTAAGACAGGGCTAAAAAGAGTGTCGCAACACATAGAAGCAAATGTGGAATGGAAAATGGACGGAAAAAGATATTGGGCCGAAAGGGGAAAGGAAAGGAATGTAATACAAGGACTGATTTCAGAAAACGAGGTGTGAAAATATATAAGAGAAAGACGGGAGACAACATAAGTAGAAGAGATTAAGTTAGAGGAATGGGAAAAAGTGTAATGAAAAGCATGGAAGAGATATGAGTAGGTGGCAAAAAAGAATGTGTTCGAATGAAATGACTGGTGGGGGATGAAGAACAGTATCTATTAAACAAGTGGGAGAATAAGAGGTTAAAGAAGGAGTTAGAAGGGAAAGCATTAACACGAGGAATGAATGAGGTGTGGATAGGAGTGGAAGGATACCCGAAGAATGGACAGAAATAGAAGTAATGCCAGTAAATCAAACAGGGAACAGGACCGATGTAAACACTTATAGGGGTGTAACAAATTTGAATGGACTGAATATAATGTATGAAGGAGTACTGATTGAGAAGTTGAAAAAGGAAATCATGGTTTTGATAGATTTCAAGTGAACATTTGATAATGTGGAGTGGGTAAGGCTGTGAGGAAGAATGAAAGAGATTGTCATATCGTGGAAAGTGATAGATATCATATTTAGAGAATGTGTTAAAAAAGGGCAGACTGGAGGATTGTATGTCACAAAGATATGGTTACTTTCGTATGCGGATGATAAAATATGCTTGGCTAGAAAAAAGAAAGAAATAGATGAAATGATTGTAAGAGTAAGTAGGTACATGAAAAAAGGGAGCTGAAATGTGGAAAAAACAAAAGTGGTGGTGTGTAAGAAAGTATGGAGAGACAGTAAAAGAATGTATTTTAATTGGATGGAAAAGTGCATGAAGATGTATAAATATCTGTGTTATATGCTGAATAGGAATGGAAGAATAAATGAGCATATTAAAATGTTGGCAAGGAAACGTTTTAACTAGCAGCAGGGAGGTTCAGGAATGTATGGGGAACAAGCTTTGGTTACTCAACAAAAATGAGGTTAATGATATACAATTCATGTGTGTGGAGCATGTTGATGTACGGGGCAGAGGTGTGGGCAGTGAAAGAGAGAGAGGAGATAGAAAGAATTGGCATTAAGTATTTAAAGAGGATACTGGGTGCGCCAAGATCGACGCCAGGTTAAATTGTGTTATAGGTGTTAAATGAAGGTAAAATATTGGTGAAAGGAGTTAAGAAATTGTTGAAATATGAGAGAAAAGTGATGACTGAACGGGAATAAAAAAGTGTATAATAATGTATGGAAAGCAGTGGGGCAGGGTGAAATGGGTAACCAATAGGTGAAAGATAGAAGAAGGATGTATGAGTGATAAGGTTGGTCAATGAATGAATAGAAAAACACGATAATAGATGGGATGGAATGCGAAAGGGACGTGGAGGTATATGAGTGTGAAGATGCAAGAGAGTTATACGAGAATTAAAGATATTAAATCTGGGATAATCATGGACGAGAAAAGAATGGTTGCTAGGTTTAGATGTGGGAGTGCAGAAAAAGGGAACAGATACTGGATGAATGAGGAAGAACGACGTTGTAGAGAATGTAGGAGGAAGAATGAAACATGGGAGCATTGGGTGACTGAATCTGATAAGATTAAAGGAAGGGGAAAGTAGAATGTTGAATAGTTGGAAAGTATACATGGGTCAGGAATGATATGGGTTGAGGATAATTCAAAAATTAAGGGAGGAGGTAAAAAAGAGAGAAGGAATATAAAGAAGCAAACGTATGTTCTAGTCCGTTCTGGTTTCTGGTTTCAAGTTCCTGAAAGGTGGGGTGGGTGGTTTTGTATATTTAAAGTTGATTTAAAGAGAGATAGAGAAGAAAGTATTTTGTTATTTTATTGTCTTTTCTTGGTTTATTAGTTAATATTTAGTTATACCAGTATGTAGAATGATATTAAGTTAATTTACTTTATAAGATGGTTATTTGTGTTATATGTATGTACATGCCAATAAAGGTGGTTGTATAAGTGAATATACTAATAAATGTTTACTCAAATGTGAAAAGATTTTAGAATTGATAATAAAGGGGAATTGCCAACAAACCGCGTATAAAAGAAAGAAGGCCGGATTAAAATAAAAGTAAAGTGAACAAAAAATTAAGAATAAAATTATAATTCAAGTATAAAAATTATTCCGTCACTATAATTTCCTTACCCCCGATAAAATTAAATGATGACGTTAAACAATAGAGAAATCGAATGTATAAAATTGAGCAAATACATTTTTATCATCATTGAGATAATTCCAAAACTAATCCTTTGAAAAATTCAGAAATTCTGAAAACTTAAAAATTTGAATAGGTATACTTAATACCACTTAGAAAACAAGAGTTTCCCTTTTATACTCTAACCCATCTATAATATTGATCTTACGCCAGCATAACCCAAAACTGTAATGAATAATAATAATCCCACAGTGTTTGCGCACTTATTGTGATTTGTTTTCATTAATAAAATATTAAAAAGCATCAATTAAATAAATAACACAATAATCAAATAAATCAAGAATGGATCCATTATAAAACAAATCTGAACGAGGAAAAGAACAGCGAGGTATAATACCAAGTTTTTATACATGCAATTAGCAAAATCTGCATATAGAATGTTGGCGACCGATGGCAGCAAGCAACCATCGTTCGTTTTCCTGGTGCACGAAAAACGGGAGGAGCGGGAGTCCAGAGCCGCATGCAATGGTAGGATGGAGCGTTGCCGCATCAAAATTAACATCGTATCGCATCTTCATGTGTTACACAGTGTCAGCTTAAAAATAAGATGGAAAGCATATAACATCATATTTCGGTGTATACCTACCTTTTGCTATAGTTTTTGTCCTAGGCAGGTGGTTTCTTATATTTTTGTGCGATTGCATCGAGAGCAAAAGACGATCGAGAAATTCTCTTCATCATGAGAGAGAGAGAGGAATATGTTTCGTACTCGTTTGTGACGCTTTCCTTCTAGCGTTAATTTATGTATGATGGGTTTTTGCTTCGAGCGATGTTAAATTCGAACAAACAAGCTCTTAATTGGGTTATTGAACTTGTGGTCATTATCTCGGCTACAAAAGTTTTGACGACTTCCTATTTATGAGTTTGTTGAACTTTGCATGACCTTGTCTACTAAAGTTTTTGTTGTATCGAATTTTTCAACCGGCAATTTTTAATGAGTTTTATTAAATTGGTAGGCATTACCTTAGTCATACCGGATTTTCCTGTTATTCATAAGAAGCAGTTTTGAATGCTATCAATGGTAGACTATAGCCACCCAGCCACAGGAAGCTGTTACAGAATTGCTCTAAAACGGTAATTGTTCCGTGAAGCGCTATTTTTTCGGTATTTTGGAATCGGTATTGAGTTTGACAACTGTCATTTGAAAAAGCAATATGGCCGACAACAAGATGTTTCGGCTTGAGGGGAAAAACTTACTAGATTTATCACTAGGTGTGAAATTTGAAATTGTCGCGAGATGACGCGCGTTTGGTGTCAAAAAAGGCATATGGCTGACTAGCGCGCGATTTATCACTACCATTGGGGCGTAAAATTTGAAAAATCAGCGTCATCATGCTTCAAAACCTGCTCGGGGGGGGGGGGCAACATGAGCACCATCAGCTGAAAGAACCTGCCCGGGGGCGCTATCAAAATGCATCGTGATCTAGATTTGATTTAAAACCCGCGCAAAGCGAACCTGTTTTAAAATCGTTATGAGCTGTCAAATATAACATTAGTGGAGGGGAAAAAAGTACTATCTTTAACACTAGATAGCGTGACATTTCAATTTTTCATCATCGTTGTCGCTGTGATCCGAGATGACGCGTGAATTATTTGAGCTTATGTAAATCTGAATAGCTGACATTTGGGAAAAGAAAAACAATTTTAGCGTTGAAAAAGAAATATGGCTGACTATATCGAAAATTGGGGGGGGGGGGGGAAT
>WYDF02192117.1:0-21687 GCA_009867245.2 Adranes taylori | reverse complement strand
CGCGAGTAATTGCGATCTTTATAAAATTATTTAGCAGTGGATATTAATAAACTTTCAATGCAGAATCGTACTCAATGAAGAGAATCAAAAAAAAACCAGGATCTCCTTGGAAACTGTGTTTGCGTTTATCTTTAGACTTTTCTTGCAGCTGTTCCTATGTTTATTTATTTATTCCTATTTCTTTTGTTCTTCCTATTTCTATTTTCTTGTTTTTGTAGTGACTTAAATGATCATAGCAGGCTGTCAAATTTGCAGTTTAGTTATTCATTTACTAAGTTTCAATTTTGGTACATTTCTAAATTTTATGTTATTTTTTTATCTATTATGTACTAAATTTATATATTTTATGGTCTTTGTTTTTTTTTTATATTTATAGTATGTTCTCTATTGTATTGATTAGATCAGTGGTGCACAACCTTTTTGAAGGAAGGACCAATTTATCAATTTTATAATTTTTTGCGGACCGCAGAAAGTAAAATTAAGAAAAAAATTTATGAATAAGGTGTATTAATAAAAATTTTTATTTATTTAATTTCAATTATTGCGATAAAATAATCATTATTTCAAATACCAGAATGTTTCGAAGGTTCTGTTTGTTTTTCCTATATGTGACTAATGGTAGGTTTTACAGTTTAACATGTGTATTCCACTCTGTTTTTGGCTGTGTTGCTTACCTTTTTACGGAAGTTCTTTTCGGTTCTATTTACGATTTTCATGCTGCATTGCTTGAATAATTTAGTTATTTTATGTGTCCTTGTCCGTATAGGTGGACATTAATCAGCAGTCAGATGATGGTCCGAATGAATCGAAAAGCGTTACCCAGTATATGAAATTAGTATATGTGGCGAAGTAATTATTAAAAAAAAAAAAACCAATCCATTCGAACCATAATCTAACTCTTCACTAATAACTTTGTTACGTTCTTCTGCATCTGTCAAATATTTATGTTGCATTCTGCTTGCTGCTGTTGCTATGTTTATTTATTTATTGCTGTCTCTATTGTTGATAAATGCTTCTTGCGATGTGAATGGTCGTAGAAGGCTGTCGAAATTGCAGTTTAGTTACTCATTTACTAAGTTTCCATTTGGGTACATTTCTAGATTTTATGTTCTTTGATTTCCAAGTTTTTGTTGCTTTTTTGTACGCCAAGTACTAAGTTTCTAGATTTTATGGGTTTTCTTGCTGTTTTTTCAATATTTATAGTATGTTCTGTATTGTATGGTATTGTATGGTCGATTGGATGGTCACATTTTAATAGATGATCTGCGTGGTGGGATTTTATATGCATGCTCTTATTGCATATTGATGTTCTTTGAATCTTGTTTCGAAGGTTCTATTTGTTTTCCCTATATGCGACTTATGGTAGGTTTTACAACTTAATTTGTGTATTCTTGTCGGTATAGTTGGGCATCAGCTGGGCATTAGTCAGCAATCAGATGATGACCCAGTTGAATCGTAAAGTGTTACCCGGTATGTGAAATTACTGTATGTGGCGAAGTAATTATTAAAAAAAACAAGCCATTCGAACCATCATCTAACTCTTGACTGATTACTTTCTTTAGTTCTTTTGCATCTGTCAAATTTGTTTGTTGCATTCTTCTTTCTGTAGTTGCTATGTTTATTTATTTATTCCTGTCTCTATTGTTATTAAATGCTTCTTGTGATTTGAATAGTCTGTCGTAGCAGGCTGTCGAATTTGCAGTTTAGTGACTCATTTACTAAGTATCCAGTTGGGTACACTTCTATATTCTATGTTATTTGATTTTCAGGTTTTTGTTGCTTTTTGTAATATTTGTAGTTCGTTCTCTATTGTATCGATTGGATAGTCATATATTAAAAGGTGATCTGCATAGTGGGAATTATATATGTCTGTTGTTCTTATTGAATATTGATGTTCTTTGAATCTTATTTTGAAGCTTCCAAGTTAATTTGTGTATTCTACTTTGGTTTTGTCTGTGTTGCTTATGATTTTACGGAATATTTTGCTTATGTTCTATTCTCTTCTGTTGTGTATGCGATTTTCATGTTGCATTACTTGAATAATTTAGTTATTTTATATGTGTCCTTTGCCATATAAGTGGATATCAGACACTAGTCAGACGATGAGCCCTAAGGCTCGAAAACGAAACACGTCACTCGGTATGTGAAATTAATATTTCTGCCGAAATAATCATTTTTAAACATCCAATCCATTCGAACCATTATCTTACCCTTGATTGATTATTTTCTTTTGTTGTATTGTATCTGCTTTGTATCGTATTCTTCATGCCGCAGTTGCTATGTTTATGTACTTATTCTTGTTTCTACTGTTGTTATATGCTTCTTGTTTTGTAGTGATTTGAACGGTCGTAGTAAGCTGTCGAATTTGCAGTTCAATTATTCATTTACTAAGTTTCCATTTTAGTACATGTCTATATTTTATGTTCTTTGATCTTTATATTTTTCTTTATTTTGTATATACTAAGTTTCTACATTTTATGGTTTACCTTGCCCTTTTCAATATTTTTGGTATGTTTGCTATTGTATCGATTGGATTGTCACATTTTAATATGTGATCCGCGTGGTGGGAAAATTATATGTGGGGTGTTCTTATTGCATATTGATGTTTTTTGAATCTTGTTTCGAAGTTTCTTGTTTCGAAGTTTCTGTCTGTTTTTCCTATATGCGACTTATGGTACTTTTTCCTATGTGTGACACGTTTTTGTCTATGTTGCTTATGTTTTTACGGATTTTTTGCTTAGGTTCTTTTTTGTTCCGTATGCGATTTTCATGTTGCATTGCTTGAATAATTTAGTTATTTTATATGTGGCATTAATCAGCAGTCAGATGATGGTCCGTATGAATCGAAAAGCGTTACCCAGTATATGAAATTAGTATGTATGTGGCGAAGTAATTATTAAAAAAACCAATCCATCCAAACCATTATCGAACTCTTGACTGATTATCTTCTTTTGTTGTTTTGCTGATTATCTGTTTATATTGCGTTTAGAAGAAATATTACATTTGCACTCTCCTATTATGGGACTATTATCCTCAGACAGTTTCATTGTCCCTATTCCCATAATAGAGAAAGCTGGTTAGGACCCGGTTAAAATTTGAACAAAAAGTTTATCGCACTCATTTGAAAACATAAATTGAACAATTTATTTCTTTTGTGATGCAGCTATAAGAATACCATTCATGATACCTTCCTTTTACAACCTTTATCATCCTTTTACAATCTTTATCGTTCCAGTACATTTTTAAAAAGCTTATTTCCATAGATGACTTTGTGACTCAGAAAAATCTTTCCAGATACGCCAGAGATAGACTTGGCCGACGGATCTAACGAACAATCTCAACAACAATTGCCATTGACTGGGTCAATGGAAGAATGTGATCCAGAAATGGTCGGATTCGAATTGATAACCGGTTACGTGTTTTCCGCGCCCGGAAATGTATTAGATTCTATACCGGGTACATTGATGCTTACTGACTGTTTAGAAACATGTCAAGGAAATGAATCCTGCCATGCCGTTAACTATGAAACTGGTTTATGTGTATTATTTGGAGCGAATGCTGAAGTTCAACCAGGTTAGTTCTATACATATAGCAATTTATTATGTTTAACGTCTTCGGGATATTACAAGTAAAACGTCTTTGAATATATCTATGACGCCCGAATCTCAGAGTTTTATCAAACTTTGCCACCTTATTTAATAATTACCGGTTATTTTTGTAATTTATGTGTTGCAACTTGTAGCTTTTTGCCTTTAAGGGATAGTCATGTTTAAAATGAACCATTCATTTTTGAATGGATATTTATTTAATTGTTATTTTAAATAATTTTCCTTTCCTTAAGGAAACTACTATTATTCGTACATTAGGTTACCGGCTTCCTAATGATATAAAAAAAGTTCATTGACTAGCAATTAATAGGACATAATAATAATAATTGTTATCAGTATTAATGACATAATGTTGATGCTCCTTAAGTAATGAGTTTCACTTCAACGCGAGAACAGGAAATAGAATTAAAGTTCTTAAAGACAGACTATCACAGAGTAAAAAATCTCTAGGGTCTATAGGGATAAGATTTATAAAACAACTACTAGAATATGCAATCGTCTTCAAACATTCCAAAAATTTAAAATTAAGGATCCAAATATATTCCTAGCATAACTCTAAACGATGTATACCACTTTGATCAAAAAGTTTCAAGAACGTGTACCGTGTGGTGCTCGCGGCCACCCAAATTAAGTACTTGTTTTTTTTGTTAGGTTGCCACATCTGTGGTTGATATTTCCACCAAACGATAGCAGCATCATGACTTCACATTTGTAATTATCATCTTGAGTACATATGCCTCTGTGTGTGTTTTCGATTTTAAAAACTGCATCTTTTGCATCAACGAGTTTGTAATAAATTTTGCATCAAAAACGTATTCAATGGTGCGCTGACCTTGGAAATGTTGGAGAAGTATTTCGGCAACGATTATCTATCGAAAAAAAAGAGTTTATGTATGACACGAACGCTTCAGAAGTCCGTCTGGGATGACGAACTAAGTGAGAAAACATCGATAAAATCAACGAGATTATGACAAAGTGACCAAATTAGACAGACGACCTGAACATCGCTTATGAATCCACTCAAGACATGCTGGTGTCAAAAGACTTGAGGGGCCGCGTTGACGTCGCGAAAGATATTCATGGATTTTCATGGCTGGAAAGCCAGAGCTCTAACAGTTAATGCCGGGAGATTCGGTTGAGGAATCTTTAACGCTAAGCGCCGGGTGCTCCGGATTATGGAAAAGAATTCGCGAAAACTTAAAGAAGAAGAGGAAATCATTATATTCTTAAAAATTTTATTTGCAAGATATGCAAATACTAAAGTATTAAACAAAATGATTTTGGGTAAGTAGGAAAAAATCATTAATTTAAATATGTAAGAATAGTTTCAATTCGGCAACAATTCATTTTTTTCAATTAACCAGAATCAAGTAATGTAGTCATCTATTGTAAATTAAAAACGCAATTATACACATACTTTTCAGTAATTAAATTTTTTTGAGATATGACATGAAACTTCAGAATTCCAACACCAATTTTTTTTAACTTTTATTGTGTAAGATGTTAATAACGACAATAAATTGTTTCGTGCGCTATCAGGATTTCGAAGTACAAAGACTTCCTTATTCAAGCTTTTAGAATTCAATTTAGTATACAATTATAATTGAAAATATAAATCCTCAAACGAGACGTGAAAAATCTATGGTGAACAATTTAAAATTTATTTACCATATAAAAATGTGAAATAATAGGAATCAAGAAGCCATACTCCCACAACAGCCAATTAAATGAACATTTTTTTAAAAAGTTTTGAAGAGAAAATTAATGACACCAATGAAATAATTTTTCTAATTTCAAAACTTAGCAGTTGTAACTTCAAAACTTCGAAGCTAGAATAATTTTTCTAACTTCTAACTTGAAAACTGATTTTTCTAACTTCAAATAATTTTTAAAAAATGTTCTCTTTAAGTGGCTACTGTGAGAGTATGGCTTCCTGTTTCCAAAAATTTCACATTTTTATTGGTAAATATATTTAAAAAAAATGGACATAAATTGTTCATTACAGATTTTTCATGGCACCAATTGTCTTAAGTTTATTTTAATGAACATATTAAATTAGAATATGTAGGTAATTGGAAAGAAAATAAGTCAATTGTTTTTACTTCATATCTAATAGATACTATATAATATTGTAGGTCATGCTGAAATTTTGAATAATAAATATAAGTATTCAAAAAGTATTCTGTATTCAATAAATAATTTTAATAAAATTCTCGCAATTTGTACTTACGTGTTTAGTTGGTTTAAAAACATGTAAACGAATTGTGTACAGATGTTACATAAGCTTTTTTTAAAAATTATATAATTTATTCAACTCTAAATAATTTGTTTCTTCTATGTAATTAATTTAATCGTCACGTGATTTTTAAAATGTTAAAATTGATTTAGTATAATTAATTTGTATTTTAAATAATATGATTATTGTCGAGACTGATTATTGTCCATATTTTGTTTAAAAAACTTAAAAATCGACAAATAGGTAAATTGTTTTTCTTAATCAAAATATTTTTTGTACAAATAATTCCATATTACTTAAATTTTGGTTAATAATGGTTAATATCATTTATGTGGAATTTTTGCTAATGAAGATTACTGTGTAGGCGAAAGTACTAGCAAAAAATAAAAATATATGAGGATTTGACGGTTACTAATGTTTCTTCCTTTAATGTTATTCTTTTGTTTAATACATTAATAATGTCCGTTCAATCTAATTTGGAGGGTCCTTGAAGTCTTACCTACATAGAAACAATTACTTGAACTACACTTAATTTTACATTTCCTTGATTTTTGTAAAAACTGCCGTATTTTCTTGTGTAATATGCTATTTTAATATTGAACTTTGAGAACAAAGTTTTCGAAGAAAATTTAACCAATATTCTAATTTGTTACATTTTAAATAATTACATTAAACATTTTTTCCCTTCTAACTGGACGAATGAACCTTATCAATAAAACAAGGCGCTTAAAATTATCAAATAACTAAATCTGGGAACCTTCGATTTAAAATTAAATTTATAAATAAGTCCACATTGAGATAATACAAGAAATTATATGTAATCAATCAGGAGTCCATTAGAGGACTGAACTTGTTATTTCAGAAAGAATTAGAATCTTTTATAAATTATAAATCATATAATTATTTATTACGTGCAAAATGGTCATCTAGCAGCTTAATTATAAAAATCGTAGAAAAATGAAGTTTTAGATTTCTTTTTATTATTGAACTGTAGAATTAATTTTCACAACATATAAGTTTAAATACTTTCTGCGAAAAACATGTTTATTTTTATTTTATTATTCTATTTTTAAGATTTGCCATAATAAGTTTTTATTTATTAATAAAATAAAAGTAAAGTTGTACTTCCTTATTCTTTTTATATTCTGCAAAATATAAAAGAATAAGAAAGTACAACTTTAATTTTGTTTTATTTATTAATGTTTGTTTTCCTTTTTTCCAACAACTGAGATAATATTCAGTCGTCCATAGTGAAAAAAGTAAGAAATTAATTTTAATTTGAATGTACATCGTGGTATTTTCAAATGGTCACATTATGGTATTTTTTATGGTTCACAATCTAAAACCTATATTTAAAATGTAAACTTAAGTTACATTTTATTACACTTAAATTAATTAAATGGTTGATAAACTTATTCCTGTTTGATTTATTTATTTAAGTGGGCCAATTTTGTGTCTATCGTGGCTGATCGTAAATGTGAATGATATCTTAGTTATTTATTTGTAAGTACACTGAATTTCTTATTTGATTGGGAAATGGTTCTTTTTAAAGATGTGTGGAGTCAGATTGATTTATGTACATGAATATTGTGGTTTTGCCAAAGATCAATAAATCTTCTTAATTTGTCTATTCCGACTGCTTCTAGTAATCTTGGCTTGTTTAATTCTTGTTTTAATGTTTAATAGCTTTTATTAACACTCTCTGTGGACAACGGTCGTAAAAGATTTGTGTACTTCAGTCGTGGCCCACTGTGAGAAAATTTGATTTGATTTAATTCATCACCCGTTAAAGAGTTAAAAAAATTGATTACTTTTAATTTATTTGTTATATGAGGCGTCTTTGATATACTCAAATGTTTTAAAAATATTATTACAAAAATATTTAAAATAGGTATTTAATTAATTAAAATAAAATAAATATTTAAATCAACAATAAATAAATACAAAAGAATAACGCCGCGAAATACTTACGGGAACTTGTAACAATAAAAACACCGTTGTGGCGAAATGAATATAAAATAAAAACAACTCAATTTGATTAACAGAAATCAACAATATATATACGGAATTAAAATTAAATAACACGCTGAATTTAAAAAGTAGAAAGGCACACGTTTGTGCGAAAGATATGAAAATGAAAAAATTATGAAAGTTATGAAAAAGTTTAACAGCATTTAAAAAGCTTAAAGATTTCTAAAGCATTTGTTTTCAATTTGGCATATACAGAAACAATGTCCGTAGTTAATATTAGGCATACACGCTAAGGTAATAAGTCATTGAACTTGGTAAATTGTTCAACTAACAATTAGCAAAATTTGACATATTATATAAACAAAATTTGTAAGTAAACGTGACCTACAATATTATATAGCATTTATTTGATACAAGTATTTGATATAAACATTTAGCTTACTTTGTTTGTTATTACCGACATGTTCTAATTTAATACGTCCATTAAAATAAACTATTTTTATTGATAACAATTCAAATAATACGAGGGATGTCTAAAAGAAATACCCTATAGTATTAATTTCACTCAAGAAATTTAAAAATTAAAATATATCAAAAAAATTAAATTTCTATTTTGAATTTGTAAAATGTTTAGATTAAAGAATGTACCATTTATACTACCGGTTTAATCAAACTTCAAGTACTCAAGTACTTCTACTCAAGTAGTAGAAGTTTCATCAAAATCTGTAATTATAAATGTCAAACATTTAAAATATCGCCCGAGTTTGAGTGATGTTGCCTTTAGCTTTAATAAAATCAAAGTATACACTTTTCTCTTCAATATAATTAAAATTCAAAGAAAAAGTAAATTTATATTCGCAGAAGTAAGATTCAATGTTTGTGCATAAAAATCTAAACAAACTCCATCATAGAACCAAAACTCAATATTTGCATATAACGTCATTCTAGCTATAGATATAATTGAAGTTGTAAATTGTCTATGTACGGAGCTTGTCTTCGCTGCAAACAATCACAAATATAACAGACAATTGGGTAGGCGAATAGGTGTTAACAACCTGCCATAATCTTATAAAACAATCAATGCATAAAACATTAGCAAACATAAAGCATATTTTTGCGAATAATCAAAATGATACGTGATTAAATGTTCACTTGTGGAATGTAGTTAGAATTGTATTGTTTTATGATGGTAACCTAACACATATATAATGTTATTAATTTGGTTACCAATTACAGATTTTTTTTTAAACAAAAAAATTGCACACAAATCTTATTGAAAATATAGAAGATACATATAATTTAATCTAAAAACGACGAAAATGCAATAAGAAAACAAATTCAATAGTTGCTGACGCTGTAGCGATGTGGATAAGATCCATGACTTCCACCGCAGAGTCCCGGGTTCGATCCCCGGCGTAAACAATGGTTTGCGTCGTTGAACGAATCTAGGCAACACACGAAACGAGGTCGGTAATTATAGGAGGAAGGTAACTATAATTTATCATGCACATCTGTAAGGGTAGATGTAAAACTTCGATCCAATATGTGCGGGTTGGCACGCACTATAAAGATCTCTTTACGAGTTAATCAATAAAGGTTGGTAAAGGCGAAATTATATGATACCCTACCTATCAGCGTCGATGGCAGAGGCTCGACGTTAAAAGACATAGTCGGTGATAAGCCTATACAGCAGAAATAGGCCGACTATAAATAAGTATATTACAACAACTTAATACTTATAAACAAACTTAAATAGCAAAAAGCGTGAACAAAATTCTAAAATAAGAAATAAATTAAAAATAAATACAAGTAAGAAATTACTTATATTGTTTTCATATATTAAAGTTGAGAGCAGTTCTATCAGGTAAGTACCTATTACACAGGTCAACAGTTGATTTGGTGCCGGGGTATTTGGAGCTGATTTCCTATGAATTTGATGCCCTGAATTCAAATATGGCATTAGTTTTTACCTAGGAGCCCAAATTTCTAAGACATAACATTTGAGTTAAATATATGCTACACTATTTTGTAAAGTATATTTGAAAGTTATCGATAAAACCAACTAGACATTGAACACTTCGGAAGCTTTTTTCCGTGACATTCGGAAGTTCCTTTATAAACTCCAGCAGTAATCTGCCATCATGTGTGATCATCTGCCTTGGTAGCGCTCTTCCACAGTTTTAATATCCTGGTGAAATGTTTTACCTTGTTCCTTACTAGTGTCTCAAAAATTTTCAGTAAAATGGTCTAAGTGGCTGTGTAAATAGTGCACCTCAATACTCATATTGCACCCAAGGGATTTAAAACTTTTAAAACATAGTTCCCAGCTTTGCGTTTGTCCAGAAATTATCCG
Organism: Adranes taylori; assembly: GCA_009867245.2. Taxonomy (NCBI): domain Eukaryota; kingdom Metazoa; phylum Arthropoda; class Insecta; order Coleoptera; family Staphylinidae; genus Adranes; species Adranes taylori. The sequence continues at coordinate 11,519 of WYDF02192117.1, read as the reverse complement.
ACAACAGTAACAAATGAAGTCCAGGCTTTTCTCTCAGCCTCATTCATCGAATTCAGGATCCTCAATAAGCTGTCTGATTTGTCGGTCGTCAAATCTTCCTGCTTTAATTCTTTCCATACTCAACCAAAGCATTTTTGCCTATCTATACAAAACATGATCCATTCTTATCAAACTGTTTCGATCTAGCTCTTATGGTTCCAAAGATATAACCTTTAATAACATTATTTTAGCCCACGTCCATCATTTCTCTCTTACCCCACTCTTTTCCAACCCAGTGGTGTGTTTTGTGTCTGATCTCCCAGAGGCAGAAGAAAGATATTTTGTATAGCCACTTTGCTATCCAATGAGAAAGTTTACATTTTTAAATCCACACATATCACCCATTCATGTTCATGATAGCTTTATATTCTCCAAGACCAAAGATATGTTGTTATATTCTTCTATCATTTTCGCTAAGTGTGCAATAGATATTGAACTATCGTGTACAAGGACACATTTCTCTTTTGGAGCTGTTAATAGATGGGCGCCAATCATCTGGATAACTTTTTTCTAGCAGTCCTCTAATTGAGAGAAGATAGGTATCAATCCCTACCCGCTAGTTCTGTAAAAGGTACATTTGGTCCCTTGTTTCAGTAAATTCTTGTCGTTCAACTTGAAACTCAGTAATTCAGAAGTTTCTTTTAACAGGTTAAGATCTCTGATGAGGTTATTTAACTCATCCTGGTTAAAAGTTCAGGAATTGATAATCACTGTCACTTTCAATACTATCTGTTCACGCCATGAATAGGTAATGCCTGGACCCTGCAGGTTCATCAAATCGGTAGGCTCCCAGACATTGCTTCATCACATAATAATGTATTAAAATTCATATTTCACTTATAGATTATCTACAATTTCAATCATATAAACATTGTGGTCAGGGATCCCGAAATAGAGGATTATTAAACAAATAGCCTATTATCGACCAACAGGAGACACCTAGAGGATACGATCTACGTATTGTATACTCCTAGATGATTCTCGTACACATGTATCATGTAGGTTATGCTAACGAGGATGTCCCGAGAATGAAAGCCCCAGCTTCCATGCTCCTGGACATCCCTGAGTAATATTTATTATTTGAAATATTTATATATATTATGCATAATTATCTCTATCATATAATTTGATATTATGATATGACAACGTATTTACTTAATATATAAAATATAAATGCCAAAGTAAAGGCAATTCTCATAAATTTCAACAAAGAAGAAAACTTAGGGATCAAACAGAATATATGCGACAAGCAATTTCCTATTTAAAATAATACATGTTTTATAAACATGAAAATTATGTCACGTAACAAATAAAATATTATTGCAATCTTCGCATTCAATGCATTTCTAACTAAAGTAATTATTATCCATAAGAAAATATTATTAGGTAAATCAGATTTGGATCCATTAAAAAACTGCTAATGCAGAATTACATTTTAAATGACCTAGGAAGCCGTTTAAAAAACTGTAATACAATGTTACTTTAATTTTGTTATTGTTTCCTCACCTTTTCGTTTATAATGGAAAATGAAATTCCTAGGATTTAGGTCTGAATATGTTTATTTTCTACGAACGCCTACGTTTCGATGGTAATTTTAGCATCATCTTCAGGGCTCTAAATTTACAATATTGTGAGTAAATAGATGTTTATTTTTTATGTGTTTTGTATGTTTTGTGTATTTTTATGTAGTATGTTTTGTGTATGCATACCAAAAGAGAATATACAAAACATACTAACAATATTCAACAGCTACATCGAACATCTACAATTCACAGTAGAAATAGAATCAAACGACAAGATAAACTTTCTCGACACAACAGTTATAAAAGTCAACAATATACTAACGACCAAATGGTATAAAAAAGAATGCACCTCCGACAGTTACATTCAATACAACTCAAGGCATAATCTAAAAACCAAATTTAATACAATGATCGCACTAAAAAACAGAGCAACCAAACTATCAGACGAAACATACCACCAAGAAATAAAAATGGAAATCACAAAAACATTAAAAAACAATGGCTATCCGAACAATATCATCAATAGAATTCTAAACACCAACACAGTACCAGACGAGAACAAAGAACCAAAACCAAAACAAACATACTTCAGTTTACCATACATAGAAAGTCTTTCAGAATCACTAAAAAGAATATTAACGAACGACAAATACCACATAACATACAAATATCAGAACACAATAGGAACCAAATTTTTCTCCAAACTAAGAACTAAACTCGTGATACCATTAGAATCAAATGTAATATACAAAATACCATGCAAAAACTGCACAGGACAATACATAGGACAAACGAAAGGAAGACTGAAAATAAGACTAACAGAACACAATCGAGACCAAAACAAATCAGTATATCAGTATATATATATATATATATAGTTTATGTCTGTTATAAATGTTCTACAAAAACATAGAAATAAAAAACAACAGCACATCCCTAGCCAAACACAGTAACCAAACAAAACACGATTTCGACTTTGAAAGTACTACCATACTTCATAGAGATAAAGATTTGCAAAAAAGACTTGTTGATGAAGCTTAATATACCTTAATAGCAGAAATGGCCATCCACCCAAAATGTTCATCGGAATTTTTTCTACCTTTGTGGTCCCTCATATATGATTCGCAATTTTCGATGATTCCTGCTTAAACAATTATTATAATTAATTTCTGGTTGTGACATTGCAACGATATCTATTCCCCCAATATGTTTGATATTAATAGATATGGTTACCTCAGTAATGCTGTAGGTAACTTAGCGATGTGGCTACATGAGTACTGGCAATATCTAACTGTGCTATAATTTCATATCAGAATCTTTCAATTTCTTCGATACACGACACCAAATCGAAAAAATCTAAATGTTGAAATGACTTCGATCTTAAAGATGTTAAATAGATATGGATTTTAGTTGACTATGATCTACGTGGAACAAAATAAATTTCATGGCAAATTTCAATGAATTGCTGAAACCAGTTATCAAAAGGAACTAGTGAAGCTTGCACTAGTCGTCTCTAAAAAATCTGTCACAAAGCAGCCATAAATGTTCAACAAGATGAACTAATTACGTAAATCCATTCCATGTATCTAACATCTACTTTACCAAACATATGTACGTACAAACACATACATATACATCAGCAAAACGAATAACTTCTCGCAACTGCAATAAAGGTCTCATTAAAACTCACACGACAATAATATAGGTTTACGAGATAAATGTGTCAATAGTGTACCGTCAGTAAAGCTACACCAAGCATCGAAGCATCCATACGGTTGCACGCTTACGTGCATTCGCATATAAGCAATTGCATTTAGATAACGTCACATGGCGTTCCGGAAGGACGAAGACTAGATTATAAACATTAGATTTGACACTACCCATGTATATAAACTTCTAACAGCCAATAATGAATCCTTCGTTGCACTCGCTATATTGCTTTTATCAGCGCTAGCGACAAAAACTAGTGGACATTAAAATATGCGAGAAGCTTCATTGATTTATTATTTAAAGATTATTCTAAAACAAATTCCTTGCCACAATGTAAAAGTTATATGTAATTCATACATGTGACAAGACATTGTAGATATAATTTACATGGTATCACGTGATGTGCCTGCTAAACTCACCAATATGTGCTAAGTATTCACTTAGTAACCTGCACAACCTTGATTATAGCACGCTTGAGGTTCTACTGGGTTTGGTGGAGATTTAAACTTGGACGGACTTTTTTGGTTCCCTTTTTGCATTTCATTTTTTTGCCCTTTTATATTTTATGTTCTTCCATTACGGCGTTTATTTCAGGGATAGGACAGATTCTAGAGGTTTTCGCATCAATGCGTTATGTAAGGCAAGGTAAGCTCTGCGAGACTCCCACCTGAGGATAGATAATTCTAGATAACGTGTCTCCTATTTTGCTTTGGGTACTCTGATTTGATAGGTAAGACTAAATGAAGTCAATTAGAGCACATAAGCTAAAGAGTTGTATCACGTAGCCTGGCCTTACAGCAAATCGCTGATTTTACATACAAATGCGTTTATTATTATTACTTCCTTAAGAAATCGTAAACCTATGCTTCCCTTTCCACAAGCTATTTTTCCTATTGGTTTTTATATAATTGTTGAAGGGCAATTCTTTACAATTCTTCGCTTGCCTTTACTCTGATTGGAGGACAACTTATGCCCTCATACAATTTCGTCAGAGAGATAATGCAATATTGCTCCTTAAGATTTACAACGGATCAAGAAACGTTTTCTTCATTGGCCGTAGGTCTACACCTCCTACACATTTTAACAGAAATTTTCTCCAAGCCACGCCCAGCGAGCCGGCGAGCTACGTAAATTGCCACGGTGCAGCCGACCACCAGAAGTGAGCTCTTCACAGCTAATTTCATATAAAAGGACCCACTCAAGCTAGCGTTTACCAGCCGCATTTTGGGTCTTTTACTGATCGTCTTCGAGTGAGCAACTTCGCACATTTCGATCAGCATAATTCGCCATTAAGTGATCAAACCTTTTTTCTTGAACCGCGAGCGAAACATCGCGGTCTTGAATGTGATTTGCATCAAAGTAAGCGCCTGCAACAAATCGATTATTTTATTTAAATTTAATTCAACCTATCACATCAGGTATATACATATTACATTCTTTCGAATGTTTCGATCCTTCGTCATCTAATCTTTAATTCTTCTCACCCACTCAAAAACCTTTCATAAATCCCTTCCTTGATAAACTACTTCGTCAATACAAAGAGGAGGAGGTCAACGCCAGAGGAAGAGGGACGATAAAATTCAAGGTCACACCAATGAGGATGCCAAAAATCGAACTCCAGAGACACCTGAAGGGCATCACCGACTTCGGAGACAACGAATAAATACTTCATATCCATCATCTTCATTTTTCTTCCGTCAAAAAAATTACATCATATCTTCAACAGTTTATCTCACGCCGTCGCCTACGTATTTCATGTCACGTTAACCAGCTGGAGCAGTCTACAATGGATTCGCTAACCATTCATCATTCAACCATTTAATTCTACCGACGTCCTATAGAAACAGACGAGAAGCCAAAATCCAACGAGAGTAACATCACAAGTTCGTAACATTTTACTTGCTATTACGCCGAGTATATTTTGGTCCCACTGGGACACAGCAAGTCACTGCTTTCGAAGCCAAACAATTTAATTCCCTTACCCTTCTGCTCGACTTCGAAGTAAGATTGGTGCAAAAACCCCTAAATGATTTAGCATTAGCCCAAAAACATATGCCTTAGCCAAAAACATATAAAATAAAAGGAGAAAAAAATTAAATAAAGAAAGTAAACCAAACAAAAATTCGCTCAAGTTTAAATGTCCAGCAAACCCAATAAAAACACAAGTACTCAGAGTACTCAAATCTAAATAGGGAACACTTTATCTAGAATTATCTATCCTCAGGTGGGAGTCTTACAGGGCTCTGTTCTTGCCTCATTATAATACATAACGCATTGATTCACAACGTCGTTATGCCATAGTGCAATTGCCATAGTGCTCTTTATGCCAACGACACTTCTGCTTTCTGAACTTGTTGCAAATTAGCCCAAACTGCAAATAAAAGCATTCAAAACTCTATCAACACGTTTTGGACGACATGTGCGCAGCAATGGCGCGCCACACCAAATCCACGCATAACTCACGCTATACTAATTCAGCATCACAAAAACAAATCGGCGCCAAGACAAAAGGGATATTTGTTTCCAATTCTGGGGAAAATCGATACCGTACAAAGATGCAGTCATATACCTAGGAATTATTTTTTATCAAACGAACAACTGGAGTTCCAAGTTGATTACAGACCAACTTTGTATTTGACCGCAACCAATAAGCAAATCCACAGTTTAGATCTGTGAACGAAGAATCTTATGAACAGTCTCCACTGTCGTTTTGTTGGAGCTTTGATGGGCAACTCCCATTTCTGACGATCTAACGCATCTTCTGCCCAAATATTTACACTGACGTAACGCCAAAAATAATATAATAGTTTGCCAAACAATTCAGTCCCACTGACACACAGCAAGTCACTGCTTTTGACGCCCAAAAATTTAATTCTCTCGCCCTTCTGCTCGACTTCGAAGTAAGATTGGTGCAAAAATTCTTGACGACTTTCAGTAAATTCTAGAATTCGTCCTATTTCTAAAATAACCGTTTCGGCTACGGCGGTTATTTTAGAAATAACATCTAAAATAAAAGGACAAAAAATGAAATAAAAGAAGCAAACCCATAAAACTCCACCCAAGTTTAAATGTTGACCAAACCCAATAAAAGCATAAAAATGCTATACTCGTCGCATGTTCCTTACTCGCTTGCGCCACGCTCCTGCAAGCCATCAGTCATACCTATCAAATCACAGTACCCAAATCAAAATAGGAGATATGTTAGGTGTTGTCGCGTGTTTCGCGACTCTTTGAGTACTAGGCTGTACCATGCATATTTCTTTCGCGCGAATGAGTTTGGAATGTAAATGTTTAAGTCCTTTCCATATACTGGGTTTTCCATATACATCGCAGTTTTCATTTCGTTATTAAATTATTTATTATTGAATTAAATTTAATTGGTCAATTTATATTATTCTAGAGGCTTACTTACTATGTTAATTAATTAAAAGAATTAATTTACTTGGGATATATTAATCCATAACAATCTTTGAAGGGTAGCCATTTTCCCCAGAATTGGAAACAGACATACCTTTTGTCTTGGTGCCGATTTGCTTTTTGTGAAATTTGGATGCTAAACTAATATGGCTTGAGTGTTTCTTCAATTTGGTGGATGTCGTTAAAAACGAGTTGATAGAATTTTGAATGGGCTCATTTGCTACAAGTTCAGAAACCATGTCGTCAGCATAAAGAGCTCTGCAGCAATTGGGGATCCGTTGCAAGCGGTATTTCGTGGCAATGCGTTATGAATGAGGACCCTGCCTGACGTCCACCTGAGGATGGATAATTCTAGATAGCGTGTCTCCTATTGTGAATTGATAGATATGACTGAATCACTTAAATTGCAAATTAGTCCAACATGAAAAACACGGAATCAAAAGCTTGCGTAATGTCCAGAAATAGTGCCAACCCACAGTGGGCACTGTTTAAAGCGCCTATAATTCCAATTTGGAATTTGCGAATTATCTTAGAGAATTTTCTAGGTTCAAAAACGTATTCAATCTGTAATTATTCTTAGAAGTTATAATTATAATAGAAGTTTTACCTATCACGTTGAGAAGGTATGGAGTGATATGATAAAACGTTTTAAAGATCTGTCAAACTTGATCAAGTTTACTTCAGGTCAGATTTTATCGTGCACCGTTTTTATATTGTAACTTTATTATAATTTTGAAAATTAAATGCGACAGTAGTATTTACCATTACTAATGGAGGAATAAACAATTAATAAATTCGAAATTATATATATGCTCCTAGTATAAAATTAGTATTCCGTTCAGAGAAATATAAACGCCAGAAGTCGTAATAAATTCAAATGATCTAAATCGTTACAAAAAATTTCAATGACCAATGCCTCCCATATACGTGAAATAATTCCGTAGCTAAATTTCCCATTGCAAACTTCTATGAGGCAGTAAGAATCAAACTCAGTCAGTCGCTTTAAATACTGATTAATATTTCGAGCACATTATTAAATAAACGTTATACATACAGACATTGTATATATATATACACCCATTATATATGTAGCTACATACATTTATCAATATAAATGTAGTAAGAGTTGTGATGCATTTTCCCATGGCTTTAACCATAGGGACAAGTAGCGGCAACTAATTTTAATGTAAATGACGTTCTCACATTCAAAATATTGTATTGGGCTGACAGTTTGAAACAAATAACTTTCAAATTATATACAAAACTTTTTATTTAATTTGTAACACAAAATTGCATATTTATGATAAAGTATATCTGAAATAAATATTATAAATGTTTGACGAAATACGTAAAGAACACACACACCCACAAGGGTCTCTTTTAGTATCAATGCTTTATCATTAGTATCGCTGCGTATACCTAATATGGTGACAATTGAACCCACAGCTAGGTACACATTTATGAGTCCTGTCTACATTTCCGTCAATCTAATTCCTAGTATGGGAGAGAAAAGAAACGCACCGACTGCGACAAAAAGTACAGCGGTGAGGAATCGCGTGCTTTCAAACTGGTAGAGCTTATGCACTCAGATTTTGCACAGAAAATGCAGATTTAGCAAAAATGGGGAAAATCGACAACGCGCATTGCGAGCACTGCGAGCAGGAGAGACTGTTGGAATAACCAATAAAGTGGCAGCTAGCGGTAAGTTATATGACCTCGGTAATTAAAAAAAATAATGACTTGGAACTAGACGGAAGTGCGAGAATTAACTAGACAATAATAAAACAGTTTTCTAACTATTCCAAAATGGCAACAAAAGTGGAAGCGTAGTGCGGAAAAAATTTGTTAAACATTAGCGTGTCGCACGGCCCGCCGATCATCTAATCCGCCAAGACTTACCTAGGCAATAAGGAGAATTAGGACGTATGGCCTGAACGGATCTATCACGTGTAATGTGAAAACAAATTTGTGGTAGCCACCGGTGTCAATAGGGTCCTATACCACAAAACAAAATGGTGATAACTCACAGATAGATACACATATATACCCATGGTAATATATTAATATATGATCCCGGGAACCCTGGACATTGAACTAAGGTAGGTCTGAACTACTTGAAATGAACTGACCCTCTTATAACAAATCAAACAGTAAATTAGCTTTCGAGCAGCCTAATATATATTGGACGCGCGGTTTGAAATCACATAGTCTCTCGTCGAAATAGTTTAATCGCTAATCTACATATTTATAACAATCTCAAGGAAGTTCAAATTTGTTATACATATTTTAAATGAAGCAAGAAGATATCGTATAGGATATGCACAGACCTAAATAATCGGTTTACAGTTATCGGGAATAATTTAGTAGACTGAAATATTGACAAGGTAATACGCATAGATGCATCGTTATTAACTATTATTATTATTGCATGAGTTTTGAATAAGTCAATGGAATATCTTGAAATACATAATACTGGAATTGAACAATTTTTCAGAATCCTTTGGGATTATAAACTATCGTAAACACACTAGTAATCTTTTATACACTTAAAATCAAATGAGCCCAATATATGCTGCATAAAGTAAAAGTTAATTTATTTGGAATGCAACAAATAAATTTGCGGAGATAAAGTTTGCAAACCGATCAGTCATAAAATAAATGACAAAACAATTTAAATTTTTTTTAAAAAGATACGTGTAATATCAAAAGTACTGAATATGTGTTCCCTAAAATTTAGAACATTTCAACTTATTAAAATCCTTTATAACTTAAAAATTCAAAAACACACTATGTTATAGAATATTGTACTATATTGTTGCACTGTACTACTGTCCTGCTATACCATGTTTTTGTATTATAGTATTGTATTGTAAACTATATTATTGTACTATATTATTAATATATACTTCTATATTTTGTAGTTTTAACAAACCCTTAATCTTCAACAGTTTTCATCCAAAAATTAGCTTACCTGAAACAAAGACAACTTCTTTTAAATAATAATTATACACATAGTCACTTTAATACATATATTATATCATTGGCGTTCAGCGAGCAATAGATAAACGATTTAATATTTTTGAATTTGATTAAACGAAATTAGCCGTTTATCTAAAAACACTTCTTCTATTCGAAAGCCCAAGGCTTGTAGTACCCATTCGCTGCTGCCTCTTGGAATGATTCGCTGCTGCATCTCCATTGGTATTTCCATATTAGATGGATCCAGAAACCAATCATCAAAGTGAAAATTATCACTATCACCAGGAGATTTAGATATTCGTCTTATATTATTTCCTCGGCCAGTTGGTGAGTTTACTGCACTTATAGGAGAATACATAAATACATTACTTTCTTCAACTAGTATTTATTTCCAAGCTTTCTTTTCGTTGGACTACTCATGAATAAAAACTTATTATATTCTTTAAAGGTACTTGGTGAGGATCAAGTGGTATCCTCAGAATATTTTTACAGATTTTTACAGATTCTTGAATTATAATTTTTCCTTTGAGAGTCAAATTTGGAAGTACTTTGAGAAGAATGTGTCTCCTCAATATCAGTATTTATGGAATCATCATCTGTAGGAACGTACTTAATGGAACCGGTACCGCATGGAATTGCAACTACAGCTGTCGATTCAACTTCGCTTTCACTCAATATCATCTTCACTTCAATTCCAATTCAAGTTCCTTCAGCAATAAAAAGCCGCCATTTAAAATTTTAGGTGGGGTCTAAAATAAAACAGGTTCTATTCGTAGCTATGTCTATTATATTAATTGGTTTATATTACTCAAATACGCATTGACCCCACCCCCATAATTTAGAACAAAACTATTTGTACTATAAAAGTTACACTGATTATCCCAATTATAACTTTCGAATAAGTAGATAAAATATACTTACCCCGATTCTCCTCTTGTTTCCTCTGTTATTCCTGAGTAAATCAGAAAATCTCAAGTAAATAAAATAATGTTCAATAAACATTAAGCAATGATCAGTTAAAAAGTTAGAGTAAAACATTATTAGTGACAAGAAATTAACTTGTTTGAAATTTTCAAACTAGTCAAGAAATATTATTATAGTTTCAACTTACATTTGGGCTGCAGACATCACGAACACTGTACTACTGTTAGATTTACTTTTTAAGTAAAGAATTTAACATCAACTGGCTCTTGCCGTCTAAAAAACGATGTTTTCCTTATTTTTACAAGCTACTGCCAACAGCTGTCCGGTACATGCTATAAGTGGACCTTATAATTGCCTTCCGCATAAACTATCGCTTAGGAGCATATACTCCATTTCCCACTACAGCTTCTGTTAAAAACCCTATTTGCCATGTGCTAAGTCGAGCCAACCTTCACAGAACATCTCGTGCCTAGAGCAGCATGGTTGAACCGTTTTGCCATCCGTACGTATGAACCCCTTTTCCATAAATGTAGCGATTCGCGCCACATTTTTCTTACCTAACTGCCTCACAAATATATAAGAAGCCGCGATACTAATCAATTCAAATATATTAGAACTCAATACAGAATAATTACATTCTATGAAGTAATTGCTCCTCTTTAAAGCGTTGAATTTCTAGTATAACTTCTATGAATACAACTAATTTGATTATTATACAATAATGTTTATATAACTATCCTTTAGCTATCACGACTTATGAGTATTTAAAGTAGACACAACATCTACAGTATAACGAATAGAAATAATATTTTTTATTTTTTACCACATTACAATATATATAAGGCTATTGAATGCGCTTAGTTTTGGACAACTGGAATGGAGGAATCAGGATAGGGGGGAAAAAGATTTCCAATCTTCGGTTCGCTG
>WYDF02192006.1:0-21689 GCA_009867245.2 Adranes taylori | reverse complement strand
CTCCACTTCTTCTTCTCACCTCCGCATTCGGAACCCTATCTCTCAGAGAGAGACCCAACATAGCTCTTTCCATGCTTTTCTGTGTCACTCTTATTTTGTTTGCCGTTTGCTTTGTTAGAGTCAGTGTTTCGGCTACATATGTTAACACAGGCAGACCACACTAGTTACAGTGAATAATATTATAGGACAACTAAATTAAATATGACAGTACTACACTATCTGATTATAATTCAACCCTAGAAACAGATTAAATGTCAAGAAAAAGTCACTACAAGACTAGAAGTCAATGTATGTCACGAGTCGTATTTCACTTTTCCATTCCTCCAGTTTTAGAGCGAACTAATGTTGGTGACAGGCTTTACCCGCAAACACCGTTCGACCCTAAAAAATATTACAATAACAAAGTCAATGAAAAGATTCCCAATGAGAATGACTGTCCCAAGCTGAAGTAATCCAGTATGCTACATCTTTTAATGTGACTTGCTTTAAGGTTTCCTTAATAGTCAATCCTTCGACTAATTTTACAATAAGCATTCGAAGAAGCTATCGCAGGTAATTTCTCTTTATCGTTTCTAGAACTCCTTGGTCTAGGTGTTGTATAAGCGATTCCACATTAGGGGATAGGAATATAGCTTTAATATCACCACTGCAGAGTTCTTTGGCGTCTAGGTGAGATCGCGCATTGTCCTATAACAAAATAGCTTTCGTGAGAAGCTAATTTCTTTTCAAAATGCTTCAGTGACAGGAACAAATATCACTAAAGATGTTATGGGCAAGATGGGTGGGGAAGGGCCATAATGGGAAAGGTGGTGGGTAAAATAAGAGGCAAGAAAGGAGGATAAGATAGTCGGTCAAAGTAGGAGGGAAATGGATAAAGGGGAAAGGGTGATTAAGGAGGCCTCAGCATGAAGTAGGGGACTGAAGAGAACTGAGGTGTGGGTTAAGGGGGATTGGATTAAGAGATTAGAACAAAAAAAAAGGAAACGTTGGATATAGTTGCTAAATTGCTGGTTGGTCTTTCCTTCCCACGTTAAGAAAGTGTATTAACATTTTTTTTTGTTATTGGTTTATTGTTATTTAAGTATGTATATTATTAATCAATTGTAAATATAGAAATATGAATGCCAATTAAGGATACTATCTATCTATCTATCACTAAAAATCGTGCTATCCATCCATGCACTTTTGTTAGATGCAGTAAATTATTTGCAGACAGTTAATATTTTTAAAGGCTCTTGGGTTTTTAAACTTTCCAGTAAGCAGAGGCTTTTATCTCAAAGAACCGGGAGTTTTGCAGGCAGCCAGAATTGTCACTCTCGCTCTCTATTTTAACTCCATCAGCAGTTTGTACGGATTTTATTGCTAAGGTTTTTGAAGGTAGTATACGAAAGTTAAAGACCAGTTTCACCTGAGTTGAAAACTTGATCTGAGTGTATGCTTTCCTCCAATTTAGACTGGAATTGCGAAACCTCAGATAAGTCAACAGACAGTTCTTCCTCATTAATGCACAGCTGCCTTATGACATATTTCTTCTTCCACCTGTCCAGCCATGCGTCATTTGCAGTGAAAGTTTCTTCACCGTCTTTAAAGTTCTTGTGGAATGCAAGTGCCTTATCTTGCAGCATTGGCCCATTCACAGGACTGCGCATCTCCCGAAGCTGTGAAAACCACAGAAGAAGAGCTTCTGCACGTACTCGCCCTTCTTCAGTCTTTCGATGGACTCCACTCACCCTTTTGTTTATAAAGTTTTCAATTTCATTCCGGTTACGTCTCCAATCCCCAATGGTCACTTCTCCAACTCCCAAAATTGTAGCCATCTTTTTAGTAGACCTGTCATCCAACGATTTTATAACATTAAATTTTGTTTTAAGAGAAACTACTACTCTTTTACGTTTCCCGCTCACATCTAAATACAGAAATCAATAAACGCATAAAAGACAACGCAGTAACACAAGCACGAGCTGTGTTTAACACGAGCGCAGAACCAACTAAGGTGACAGTGTCAGTGCGAGGTCCGGAAGTACAATTCTGTACACATGTTGCAAGAGGGGGGGGGGGACTGTAAAACGAATTAATAGCCCTTCTTGCCGTAATTGTTCCACTATTAAGAGCTTCATTTCTATGTTTTATGTTCTGATGTCCCGTCCGGTTAACCCAGAGACTCGGTTTGAGGGACTCGGATAATCTGGAGCCTACTGTAGATTGAAAGGTGTACAGTGGGCGTACTCTTTTATAAAGATAGCATTGTAATCTTCGAAAGTAAAAGAAATAGAGAAATGTTTAAATACAAAAAATATAGATTATAAAGAAACAAACAAATAACAAACATCAGGATGTTAAATTTTTAGAGCCGTATTTGAAATATTTACAAAAAAACAAAATGTTGTAATTTTTTATATATTTTTTTTAAACAATCGCAACACTTTGTTCTATATTGAAATTTAGTACAAACACGTGGTTGAAGAACCAAATTTAGTACAATAACAACACCTACTATGTTAATAGGGTTCCATAAAAAGTTGGTGACATAAGAAGTTTACACTCGACTACTAGATATATAATTTTCATCATAATTTATTTCATAAATATTGCCAAATTTTAGACATGACAATTTAATGTTGTACAACCAATTCTTAGCTTGAGAATGAGCAAAGATCCCGAAAACGTTCGCTAACAGATTTTAAAATAAACGTGGATGAAGACGGCAGATTGTTTCATATAAATTAATTATTAATGTTATTACAAGCACAATTCCAAGTCCGGCAAGGAAACATGGCGATGCAGTAAAAACAATGTCGTGGCAAATTTTATAATTAGCGTGTTGATATTCCCATCTATAGTGAAGAAGAAGAATTTCTACACGAAATTGACTTAGAGAATGTGAGATGTAGACAGGTAACTAGATATGATTTCAAGGTCCAGTTGTTTTTTGAGGCTTTGGTATTCAAAAAGGATTTCCAGTATCGATACCATTTTTGAAACTTAAAACTAACTTTTTGCCTTACACTGATGTGTTTGGCCTTATGAATTTGAGTTTGATCCTACTTTTGTTTCTTAAAATGCTCAGTAATATTTAATTCATTAAGCAACTTCTGTTATAAATAATAAAGCTACATATCAGATTGGTTTTTAATAAAATTTGTAATTCAACACAAACCTTAATCCTTCACTGCATGATTTTTTATTTTTTTATTAAAAAATTACTAGCATAAAATGGTTTTAGTTTGGAATTGTCATTGAAGTGTAAGTTTACATGCACCTTTTGGAATTTGTTCATAGTCATGCAATCCTATGATTGAATTGCCCACTACAGGTGGCAAGTCACATGTAATCCAGGAATATTTGGATTACATGTGACTGACAAGAAAATGCTTATACCCAACTACTGTTGTATATCAATTTTATTTAGGTTTGCTGGTTTAGAGGGATTTTTCTGAACTGAGTACAAGTAACTTTGATCAATATGTTCAATCATTTCGTCCGTAAACAAGTACTTAAAAAAACTATATGAATATCGAGGTTCGTTATTTTAGACGAAACGTTATCGTCGTCAAAATTTGAAGTTGGTCATTATTGAGAAGCAGGTTCTTGGTTTTCCATACAATTTCTGGTTTCTTAAGTTTTTTAGCAGACACCTTAGTTTGACTTTTACAGTTTCTTCTGACAACTTGTTCAACAGTTTCTTCAACATTGGAGTTTTCGGGTTGATCTGAGCAATCAGAATCTGAGGGTTCATAATACTCTGAGCAATCAGAATCTGAGAGTTCATAGTCACTATCCTCAAATTCATCCTCTAGATTTCTTGAATGTCACCTTAATCATCCATAAGGCCAGCAAATTTCTTCCAATACTGTTGCAATTCTTCATCGGATAGAATTTTTTTATTAGCAGCCATGCGGAACTCTGAAAATTATATAATCTGCATGAAGTATAATTTTTGATACATTTATTTCAAATGTAAATATTTTTTTGAATTTCGCAAAATTTCTCATTATTTTATTTCTCACAGTAGGTTCAATAAATTACAGGCAATGTTATCGAAAATGGGTATCCAAAATTATATCCATATTCGCCATATTATGCTCTACCATTTCGAGAAAGGTTGGAATGCAGTACAATTGTATCGCGATCTTAAAGAACTTTTTGGCAAAAGAAAAATCAGCAAAAGATGGGAACAAGAAGTTCAAGCCAGGCGATACAAACCTCACAGATGAAGCAGGAAGACATCAAATTTCGACGACCAGGCACTATTGACACGAAAGCTGGACAATGAGAATGTTGACTAAAGACTTCAATGTGGACCATCGTTGGTCGTCTCAAAAAGCTGAAAACAATATAGAAATTGACTCAATCGCCTCCCCACGAACTCTCCGACAACAAGCAAAAGCCGAACGTGTCCAAATTTTCAGCGATTTGCTGCAGCAAAATGAGTAAACTCCGTTCCTGAGTAATCTCATCAATGGGGCTTCTCCTCAAACACGCTAAAAGAACGAATTGCCTTTCGTCAGGTGTTTCATCCAAATGAATACCGAAACGCGTCTACTGTAAGTAGGCAAGGTGGCGTGTTTGGTGGGACAGAAGCGGACGCATCCACTAGGAAATCATCTCGAACAGGATTTGTTATTACCGGATTGTCAACAGTAGCGGATTCCGTTCAAAAATGGCTACCACTAATTAAATATCAGCAGAGACGATAAGACCATGCCAAAAGAACCATATCATCTTCTAGCATCATAATGCTTGTCCATATGTAGAGCATCCTGTTGTCGAATCTATCGCCAATAAACTGGTTCGGTGTGTGCCATATTCTCCTCGACGATTGCTGAAAACACAACCGCATTTGTTCAAAAAGAAAATTCTCTTCCACCAGGATAACGCGCTCTCTCCTTGGTTCAACATCGCAACCGCTAAATTCATTAAATTAGGTTACGACTTACTGCTCCATCCCCATATTCGCCAGATCTGATTATCAAATTTTTTCTTGTTCTTAAACTTGAAAAAATCGCTCAAATGAAAGAGATTGTGTTCAAATGGGGAAGTGCAAATGAGATGTTTCCCAAAGATTACTTTTTGCATGGTTTAAAAAAATTGGAAAGCGGCTTGATTAAGTATGTAGAGTTGCAAGGGAATTATGTAGAAAAATCATTATTTAACATGAGCGCAGAACCATCATTATTTTATTTTTTAATTACATTAAATACCTCTGTATACAATTTATAATGGCTACAAAAACAAACACAATATTAGCATACACAATATTGTATGCTAATATTGTATCAACTAAAATAATTTCTAATATAGAGCATGTAGCGCCACCTATGTTTGGTGTGTTCAATTAAAGTACAGCTTTCATGTATCAAATACGAACATCATGCACTAAAACCTCTATGGGATTTTACAGCACTAAACCGGAATTGACAAAAAAGATATCAAATATGATACATGATGCAGTGAAGGGTTAAACTTTAATGATTGATCAACCGAATTTTATTTCAAAAATAATTTTGACGTATCATGATAATTGGTTGAAATCAGTTGACTAGAGATTCACTTTGACTTATTATTAATAACATTAATCAATAAATAATAGTACATAGAAATATTGACCTTAAAACAGTGAAAACTATAGATCGCTTCCTTATTAATAAGTGCTTATTTAAAAATGACAAGTAAAAATTTGTACTCGAAAAATAATCTCTAAATGTTCCTCATAAATTGTGTTATCAGCTAAAAGTAATAAATAAGAAGATAAATACATGTTATTTTTGTACAATAACGATTGTGTTAACAAATTATAGCATATAAAATGACTCGCGCGATTCGATTATTTCGTCATTAAATATAAATTAGAAGTACATGAAAACATATAAAACAATTTTACGGTATACGGTATGTTTGTAATATTTGAAAATTCATATCCTTCTAAAATATTTCATATTATACACAATGGGACCATCAGGGTGAGAAGTAAAATTGCCATTGTCTTAGATGCGAAAATTAAATTCAACTCGGGCTGGACAGAATATGTATCACAAGCAGTGGCGGCTCGTGAAAATTTTAAGTAGGTGTTCACTGTACTATAATCGTTTAAAAAATTAAAAAGTATTGTGTATTAGACGTTTATCTAATATTGAATTCCAACTATTGTTCTGTTATACAATAGACGAATTTGTGTTTCGTAAATAATTATGCTTTTCATTTTTTGTTTGACATTCAATTTTCAAATCTGGTTTATGTGGTCCAGGTTTTTTAATTTCCAGTTTGTCTTCATAACATAAATTTTTATTTACACTAAATTCATTATAATTTAATTTAAAAATACTTTAATTAAAAGTATTAAAAATATTAATTAAAAAAATAGTCCGATACTCCGGTTTATTATTATTTATTATTATGATTTTTTTATTATAAGCATATTAATTACGTATATAAAGAGAAGTGCGTCAGAAGAAAATTAAAGCGAAACTCTATAAGCGCACAGTAAACATACACAGCACGCTCACAAATAAATTGTGTTCTCTTCCTCATATAAAATTGCTTGTTAAATTAGACCAATCATGCAAGCCCATTGCAAAACTTCAGATTCTGCATGAAAAGAAAAGTGATTCTGTTATACGATAGACAAATTTGTGTTACGTAAATAATTATGTTTTTCAGTTTTTGTCTGACTTTCAATTTTCAAATCTGGTTGATGTGGTCCAAGTTTTATAATTTCCAGTTTGTCTTCATAACATAAATTTTTATTCACAATACTTTACACTGAATTCATTATAATTTAATTTTAAAATACTTTAATTAAAAGATTAAAAATATTAATTAAAAAAATAATCCGATACTCCGATTTATTATTATGATTTTTTTTTATTAATATTAATTACGTATATAAAGAGAAGTGCGTCAGAAGAAAATTAAAGCGAAACACTATAAGCGCACAGTAAACATACACAGCGCGCTCACAAATAAATTGTGCTCTTTTCCTCATATAAAATTGCTTGTTAATTTAGACCAATCATGCAAGCCCAATGCAAAACATGAAAAGAAAAGTGCACATATTTTTCGTGCTAGCTATTCTAGATACGTATAGCGTTTTATTATTCTCTCGCCAGTCTGCTACGTAGCTGGAGTTCTAATAGCCAAAGGCAATATGAAAATTTAAAACCATTTAAATTAATAATTTTTTATTTTATATGGGTGTTCACGTGCATCTGTGCACTTATGCACCAGCTGCCACTGCTCACAAGTGACTGACGAATCGTAGAGGGATCAAAGGAATGGTGTAATGAAGGTGGTTATTAATAATACTACTTGGAAGACGATAGAAATAATTGGATCATACGACTAGAACAAAATAGCAGCTACCTAAAACCAACGTTAGTAGAGATATAGTTGTATTTATTCAATACGGTTGTAGCACTTGATCATCATGATTTTAAGTACTTTGATTGCTTACATTGCTTATTTTTGGTGACTACAGTGTTCTCTCCGCGCGCTTCTGATAATTATTCTCAAACTGTTTCTCGAACTTGTATTTGGTTAACCCATAGCAGTTAGTATTTGCTGGTGTTCTTATCAGTGAATGATTCAATTAAATCGTATCTGCCACTTAATTGTACCCGTTAAGTGATTAGAAATGATTAATTGTTGATTGGTTCTCTTGCCGTATTTACTTGAAGTTATTATGTCTACAAATTACACTTCTCTTAGTGGAGTGTTATAGTATTTCCCTGTAATTTGTTGAATCTGATCAATTACTTAATTTCTCATTCTCGTTAGATTTATCAGCCTGGTTTATACCTTTTTAATTAGAATATTTAAGGCTCGTAAATTGCTGTTCATTTCAGGGTGGTAGACTGTTGAAAACACAACTATTTCCTTAACAAGTGGATCAATTTTGTTTATTTAGAGCTGTATCACATCCTGACTGATTTGTGCCATGTTTTGTTGAAAATTTGAATATAAACAAATAGTAATGGATAGGTAACGTCCTAAATTATTTTAACGTTGAACCCATGACGAATGGTGCTCAATCGGGCGTCGAAACTCACATGGCGTGAGCTATGTTGATTGTGTGTGGCGCTTTGCGGATAGATGGGGAACTATTTTGGAATGTTTTAGTTTTTGTTAAGTGATCTAATAGATTACTAATTTTTATTATGAAATTGTTATGATTGGATACTTTTCAGCATGATCTTTTGGAATAGCGTTTTAATTACTATAAGCTTTTGGGTCTGTCGATTAAGAAATTTCGTGAAGGAGGTCACCTTTTCCTTTCAACACCTGAAGGTAGCAAGAAGCGCAATATACTTCAGATTAAAAATTATTATTGAATTTAATCGAATTACGAGTTTTTCGACAATTGAATTATTGCTGGGAATGGAGTTGGTTTTAGTTAGTACGAAACTATAGCCGTGATTTAGTGCTCTGTTGGTAAGTTAATTGATTCTGAAAATTCGGCGTGGTTTTGAGATCGCCATTTTGTCCCATTTTTATAGACAAGCCATTGGGAGAAGGCCATTTATTATCAGAGTCTTGTTAAGAAACTGAATCAAGAAACTGTCGTAGTTTAACGGAATTTTAAATACGTGGACATTCCTTTTTGTACTCTCTGTGTCGCATGATACTGGCGCTTAACCCGCCAGTGTATTGGAACCTTAATTGTCTTAGCAACATTGTCTGAAATTGAATATTGTCTGGCTGAGGTGTACCCACGCTAGCCCAGGAAAACAATCTCATTGCATACAACTACCCAATTGGATCCCAGTGCGAGAAGGTTTTGGTACGTTTCAATAGTACGCGAGAAAGTGAAAAGGCATCTGAAACAGCTCATTAAAAAAGCAAGGATATGTACCGGCAAGAACTAATCCAGTCCTGGAAATAAAATATATCGTCCTGATCTTAACGCAGTTACAGTCTAGAGACAGATCAAGAAATCTTATTATTTACAGCGACGACACGGAGCCGTTGCATACACGGCTAGCCAAAAGTTAGCAGGACCAAAGCAGATTCCTGAGGAGGCAGTCACAGTTATGGCGATTGAAAACCTACACAAGCTTATAACAGTATTTTAAGTAAATACACGATTATGTGAAGGATAAGTCAGATTCTAGTGTTAATTCAGAAGGAACTATGAGCAGACGATATCTAGGCCACTTTGTGGGCTGAATGTTGGGTATAGGAAAGTTTACTACTTAACTAGTTCAAATATATTGATCATCAACAAAAATAACAGTGTATTTCGTTTGAATGATGACACGGATTTGAAAGGTGTGACGGTAGACACCTGATTTGAAATAAATTTATTAGTCAAAAAATAGCTTTAAAAAAATGTATGTATTTCATCTTGTTACACATAAAACTAGGGCAATAATGCTAACAAGTAGAAGCCAATGTCACATACATAAAAATTATACGTTTTACAGCACACTTACGTACTACGTAATTTCTACTACTGGAATGTTTACTACTTAAATGGTTGGAAATATATTCGTGGGCAACGCCAATAACAACGTATTTTGTCGCAACTGGCACGGTTCTAAAGTATGAGGCGGTAGACATCCATGCACTTGGAATAAATCTGAAGGCAGCAGCGGAATTAGTCAACGAATGGTTTGTATTTCAGCATGCAATCCATACAGATAAGGCAATAATAGGAATCGGGTAGAATCCAAGTGCGAAATGCAGGAATTATAGTTGTATAGCATAAGGTGTATGAAAATATTGTAAAGTACCTTGATCTCAACATAGAGAAAAGTATACGTTTTGCAATACATTTGCGTACCATATCTAGCGAAACAACTGACCAGTATTCATCTAGCTCCATTATTGCCTACCATGGTGAGAGTCTTAAGCCAGCATGACCAGCTGAAGTCCTTTAATTACGTTGAGGAATTAAGAATGCTTTTCCTAAGTGAGCTAAAAGGAGGTATCGTATAGAACTAGTAAACAGAATCCAATTGCAAGCAAGCTGCCTTGCATAACATCATATAGAACTCTCTCTCTCTCTCTCTCTCTACAGCTGCTGGCTAGCATTTTCTGGTATACCTAACTGCTAAACAAAGGCATGAAGTTTATATGCCCAAACTGCAAGAGCATAAAGAAGTTTTAAAGAATAAAGCTTCTTTGCAAGTACAATGTGGGGCAGAAAGGACGGACGTTTTTTAAAATTGATACATTTGATTTCGTATTGAAATATTATTTGACAAAATCAAGTGCGGAAAACAACATCTCCCATGTGGTGTCCGTTATCACTCATGCATTTCTGAAGGTGTTCTTAGAAGCTGACATACACTATTTCTAACATCGTTTTGTCGATTTAGATGACTTCCGCTTCCTTCAGTTCTTCCAATGTACGGGCCGTATGCTTGTATACACGTGCCTTGAGGCAACCCCACAAAAATATGCGCACAGGATTAGCCTGGAGACCGAGGAGGCCAATGATTATCACCAAATCAGGAAATGAGGCGACTAGGGAAAAGAGCGCGAATAACGTTCATTGATTCTCTAGCTACGTGAGCCGTCGAGTAATTTTTTCGGATTTTCAGAAGCCCAATAATGGCAGTTCTATTTGCCATGCCATTGAGATAAAAATCGAGTTCTTCACTCATGAACAAAATGAACGGGTCTTTTGCTCAAAAATTGCTTCCATCTCATGTGCGAAGTTCAGTCACTGTGCGTAATTCCCGGGTTGCAATTGTTGCACAACTGCCAACTTGTAGGGGTGGAAATGCAACTCTAAATGCAAAATACGCCTTACCAAACGATTACTTCAGCCAAGTTGGAAAGAATGCTTCTGAGCAGATCGACTCGGGCTACGCAGCAGGGATTATCTCACGCGTTCCACATTTTGAGGGGTACGTGGCGTTCTTGTAGCCCCCCGACGGTCTTCTGTTCATTAGTGTATCTCGTGTACGAAGCTTCTACCCAACGTAGTATAGTTTACGAGCAGGAACAGATTGATTTCTGTAGATATTGAAATGGCGAAGAAATTCATACTGAACTGCCATGATAGACTCGCTATTCTTGACGAAACAATCGCACGCAGAAACGCGGTGTTCTATCGTCCACGGCTGCATGGGTTCAGCTAAAAAAAGAAAGGAAAATACTAGAACTTCACGAACATAGCGTCACCTGCCGCACATCTGTCTTTGCAGCTGGTGGCGAGTTCTAACCATTTCATGAACGTTGGTCCTTTCTGCCCCACCCTGTATAATAACACGTACCCATCTGTTTATGCCATATATAATTAGATGGATGTCAGTTAACGCGTTACGACTTGCAAGAATTTTGCGGATATGTTATTTTGCAAGTTACTTGCATATTAGCAGCAAAAGGATAAATCGATAGTGCGGATATTGTAAACAAAAGGCAGGAGGTGTATTATTTCATTGCAGACTATAGGCGAGTGAAGATGCCACGATATAAAACAAGCTAAAAGAAAACATTAGTCAAAAAATCATTGTTGTTGTTTGTCGCAAAGCAACGAAGCATCGATACTTGATAAATATGGTACCTGCAGAATGAAACAAAGAGAGGGGAAGTAAAGCATACGTAGGCTAAAATCTTCTTGAACTAACATAAATCCTTTTATGGTTCTAAAGAATGTGTTGTAAATGGAAAGCGCGAACAAAGGGAATGAAATCACTGCGATTCACCAAATTATTCTCAAGAGCCATTCCGTTTGAGAAATTATTGGATAGTGGCTTCTAAGCTGGGTTTCAGAGTTCTCCTATGGCAAGTATTAAAAATTATATAAGTTTAAGACTGGATGATAAAAGTCTTGAAGGACATTGAATGGAACATTAAACTGACATTGAATGGAGCCAATTGCAGCTTGCGGAGGCTTATGGTGATAAACGGATAAGTATTTCAATTAGAAATGACTTATTTCAATGTTATATGTCTCATGTATCATCCTGTACATAATATGAAAACAATTTTTATCGAAAATATAAGAAAAACAGCCACATATTATTTGTATTTTAAAGAGACATAAGTTTTGATAATCACAAACCTATAATCATTTATATAACATCCGTTCCGAGTAGTGTTCTTATGTTGATCTCAAAGTGTCGTAACCTATTGACACAGACAACATCTATTTTAACACTTTTTATCTCAAAAACTTGAGTGTTATCTTATCAGAAACATAGACTTATTTAATTTAAATGAGACGAAATTAATTGAGATTAAGAAATTTCTGTGCTCCATAGTGTTCCGATAGAATGATTCTAACTGGTTATATGAGGTTACTGCAAAAACTTTGAAAAAAATAGTGTGGTAGAAATTGATTTAAGTATATTCATCTTTAAGCTTTATGCGTTAGAATCGCTGCTCGAAACATTTATTCCACTCAGAGCGTATCTCAAAAAACATTCTCGTTGATGACTTCAACAGCTTCTTGAGCCCATGAAAAATCTTTGCTCATACATTTTGACATAGGATTCTCATTAATTCAATTAATTAATAATCGCAATAAGCAATTCCCTAGTAAATCATAAATTAAATGAGAAATCCTCTAACAATATATCTAAATTGACTAATTTAATTCACCAAAGAAATATAATATGCAATTAAATATAATCCAATATATAACCTATCCAATCATAATGAATTAGTTAACTCAAGAAAAAAAATATATTATCCAATATTTAATCGTGATACGTTAACACAAAAACCACAAGAAAGTCGGTGAGGACATCACAGCTCCTGACAAACCTATACAACTAAAGATCAAACAGATTTTGGCGCAACGAGTAAGTGTACACACAACATGAAGCATGTCGCATCAAAGCTTTGTGTTAAAGCCGACACCGGTCGATATGTTTCAACTATTGCAGGGGCATTGTCATATATTTTAAGATTTACCACTTTATGTATTTCTTCTACGATGGCAAGTTTTTTTATTATCATTTTAAACTAATGTTTTTTCTCTTTATCGGCAAATATTTGTTTCATTTCAAGTATTTCACCCACCACATTTTCTGAATGACTAGTAGGATTTTTACCCACAACAAATCTCATTGGATATTAGCTTAACGTATTTTGGAAGGAGGCGTTTTCTATACGATACTTTGAGATTTTGACCGCATCAAGCTACTCTTTCCACCGCTGGCGTGACCCAGCACCTTTTAGAAATCACCACTAAACAAAATAATACAACTTTGATCCTTATATTTTCTTAAAGTATCAGGAAGAAACTTTTGATTGGTCGGAAGCATAACCTTCTTAAAATTTAGTAACAGAGATTCTTTCAAACTCCGCCTTTTTTACGACAGACGCCGTCGAAAGCCATCGGCTTAGGCAACATGCCACAGCTTTGCCGATCCATCAGGAGCAGCTTCCTTCCCAGAAAATTCGCATAAAAGGAGACATCCAGGTCAGTGATCCATAGCCGCATTTGTCCTGGTAGCTCTGTTCAGACCTTACCCCCCGTTCAGAGTATTGCAGTACTCTCGGATTAGGGGTTCAATCGACCTCTATTTCACTTCTTCTGCGCTATTTCAAGATACTTGTGCTTGGTGTTCTCACGGCTGAGCGATCGACGCTTTTATTCATATCATCATACTAGCGAATTTTTCAGCATCTTTCCAGTTTATCCCCGTCTTCATCCATAATTCTATTATGTACCTCGGCTTATGTACCATAGGTTTCCGTGTCCAGTTTCTTATAGTAGATCTTTCTCATTCCATTAGTCATTCAGTCATAATGGCTTCTCTAGCATTAGGCGTTAGTCCTTCGGTTGTTTCTTGTTGGTCCTTTTCGATGCGTATCATTTGGCGCTCTTTTAATAAAAGTTTTATTGGTGGGATACCGACGATTTCGTTCAGTGCTTCTGTTGATGTCTTACGGTACACTGTTCTCACTCCCAAAAGGACGGATCTTTGTACATTTGCGAGGATCCCGGCAGTGCTAACCTTGTCCATTATAACTTCTGCCCATATCGAGCCAACTTATAATAGTATACTCTCCGTTACCCAGGTACTTTAGTAACTTTATTACCTATATTTGTTGCGCCTTGATATGTATATTGGAACTTTGTACATTCTTTTCGCTATGAGATGGAGCGCTTCTGTTTTATGAGAAGCGATCTGCACTCTACGAATATACTCGATTGCATCCCCTGTTGAAAGGCTTCTTCTACCCAAGATTTTCTGAACCCCGTTTATTATCTTGTCCGGGCGAGGTGCTTTATTTATTCCTATTCCTGTAGCGGGATCCTTTATCTCTTTGTGTTCGAATCTCTGTAGGCACTACGTTGATATCTATTATTCTTCTCTCTGGGTACGTTGGAAAATAAGTACTTTTGACTTCCTCTCCACATTGTCTGGGTTAGGGTGTTCCCTGCGTAGTTTTTTGCTACTATCTTTTATGGTAGACCCCACGGGTCAACATTTACTTCCAATAGTACTCTGTTCCAGCAATCCATTTGGTTGCACTTGATTGCACATTTCAAGTTTGCACTGTTCTCAGTGCAAATATTTCGTTTGTCCACGAGTATGCACATCTTCCTTTGATACCCTTTCCACATTTGGGAATATTATGATCCCAGACTTAGGTGGCCTTTCTGGTTAGTTGACTAACATGTTCTTCTGTTTCGTTTAAATTTGACTACATACTGATTGTCGATAAGTGCTTGCGAATGTTCTGTTTAGACTCATCACATTAGGATCCGCCTAAAACTTAATCAGAAGATAAGAAAGCGTCATCAACATATTTTTTATAAATTTTTTTAAGTATAAGAAAAATTAAATTACTTATAATAATATATTTTATCATTCTGTTTATGGAAAATAAAATAGTTCTTATGTAACAATGGAGTATAATCTAGCAATTCGACCAGCACTAAAATAGCGTCGCGTTTATTATTATTGAAAGCAATGAATTAATATAATAATCGTGTGCTAAAATCTTTGTATGCAATGTGTGAATCTGTGATACACAATTAGCATTTTTAAACAATTATGTATGTAAATAACTTTACAAGGTGTCGATAGCTATAACATATTTTAGTGATTCGTGTTTCTAGTAAGTGTACATTTGTGAATTAAATTCTGAATACTAATTATGAATTTTTAATTTCGCTCACAATTAATTTATACAATAAATTTATTCAAACATTAATATTTAGTAATCTCAATATTATTGTTACTTTTATGCTACGATAGCATTTAGATAAAAAAAATGGTTTATTCAGTTCTAGTCGGACGGTCTCCTTTAGGGCCGCCAAGGACTATAGTTAGTTCTTATAGATCCAGGACTTTAAAAAACCACAAAAAAAGAAGTCTGGAACGATGTCCGGCTCGAGCGGTCTTGCAGGAAGTGCAAATCGCCAAAACGAATGAATAGGCGGCCTGGAAACCCTTGCTGAAGAATGTCCACTGGCGCGCGTGCTGTGTGTATGATTGCACTGTCCGGCTGGAATGAGTAAAATTAAACGACCAATCGGTTGCCAACTTAAAACCAAAACAATTGATTGCATAAAAGATTTTATTATTCTTCAAAAGGCAAATATGTTAATGCTACTGAGACTAATACTTATATCAAATTTTTTGAATAGATGACGTATTAGGCATTTTTCCAACTGACTTGTAATATTTTAGCATCATTCCGCAAAATTTGATTTGTCAGGATAAGTCGTACTTATGTCACGCTACTATTCTCTACACCTTGTAAGAAACCTTCTACTTTTCATCCCTATATAAAATTTACCTTCCAATGAGTTACATTCCAATGAGTAAATACTTGTTTGATAAATACTTATCAAACAAAATTTGTATTTTGTCTTTATTATTCTTTAATGAAGTAAATATATTATTGCTTTTAGTCCGACTGACCTTTAATATTTTAGCACCCTTACTCATGTCAAATTCATGATAAAAAATTTAATATGTTAAACAATAGCACATTAAAATGGAATATGATATAGAAGAAAATTTCAGCATGATTCAATCTTAAGGCACTCAAATGTTCTCTAAATCTTATATGATACCTTTTATTGTCACCCCTATATAAAATTTATCACAAATTATTAGATTCCAATGGGTTTAACAATTTAAAGGAATTTTGTTTTCATCATTGATCAAAGAAGCAAATATATTATTGTTGCTGAAGCTGATAATTATAATAAATTTTTTAATTAGATGAAGTATTAGGTTTTTTTCCGAGTGACATGAATATTTTACCTTTCATACTCATGTCAAATTCATGTTAACAGAGAGTATACGTTCCGCAAAATTTGATTTGTCAGGATGAATGAATTCAATAGCACTTAAATGTTCTCTAAATCTTAGAAAGAACCTTCTATTTGTCATCCCTATATAAAATTTCACGCAGTTGTTACACTCCTGTTTGACAATTTAAAGGTATTTTGTTTTTTATTTTCCATACAAGCAAATTCAGATATTTTGATAAGTCCTATGTTAATGTTTTCTTGTAGTCTGATATTGATGCATTTGTGAACCTCAAAACTCGTTACTGCCTGTTTTGAGTTACAACTTGTTACAACTTGAAAATAATCAATGTTTGCTCCGTTGGCTGATTAGAAACGAGTTCCTTAAATTCTTAAATCTCATGTATGTCTACATGTATGGATGTTGAAATTGCTACATATCCACAGGTTTCTTTGTTTCTGGTCGGCTAAAATTCAAGAATCAGATGTGCTAGTATGGAATAGTGCGGATACTAATAATTAGTGAGAAAGAGTAAATGTTTACAAAAAAAAAAATAGAAAAATAGTAATAAACTTTGACAACTCCATTTAATTTGATATGTAGTTTTCCAAGAAAAAAATTCTTGCCTTTACAGCATCGAGTGTCTACTTTAATTATTTTACGTTTTTCTTTATAATATAAAAATATAAATATAAATAATAATCTATTAATTCCTAATTGACGTTTAGTACTTTTCAACAAATCGTTAGTACAAAAAGACTTTGTTTTATGTGAACAGACCTTAAATCATCGAGTGTCTACTGTAATTATTTTTGCGAAAATATCTTTATGGAATTTTTTTTTTCTTTTCATAGAAAACATATTTTTTTTATTGTCAGAATAATATTCTCAAATTAAATACTAGATAGTTATATCCACATAGTGAGTGCTGCTACTAAATCGGATTAAAATATTTAAAATGGAGTAAAGGTGGTGACAAGGAGGTGTCGACAAGGATCTTGTTAACAGCTAGCGCACAAACAGAAATAACTAGGTAGCTGTGCAAATATCATCAAACGGTTTTCAACTCCGTCGCGTTTCAAGCACCGTCAAGCTAATATTCACATTCGAATTTATTCTCATTTCTTTTCAGGGTAGTACCTTTATTTTCGAAACTTAAAAATGATTTCTAATAGTTATTTTTTTTTCGTGCATAATACATTAATACTAACAAAGATATTAAAGTAAAGTTGGAACATCTAATAAATATGTTGAATGTCATAAACGAGTTTACTGTTGTCTCATGCGGATAAGAATGTGCGCTGCAATGGCTCACTATTTTAGGATCCCAAGAACTTCCTTAAGAAGTTCCCATAGCGATCAGAAATCAATGTTGTCGACAAATTTTACATGATTAGAAAACAGAAACTTATTTTCAAAAACAAACGCGCCAAGTTTACCAAATGTGCTTCAAGGGGTTGAGAAAAATATCTACTCTATGGTTTTGGCCCACCCTACTTATGACAGTTTGTACAAATTCACAGCAAGAGATCTTCGCTCATAGCTAAATTTTAGTATTATTATTTTATACATTATTTTAAAAAAAATTAGGTAAGTCATGAAAAAGCGATACCGATCTAATGTGAATTTCTCCTTTTGGACACTGATTGCAACATTTAACGCAATGGGAAACTCACCTAATGAATGTGTGTAGTTCAATAAATGAGCGACCAAATCAGGTGGTTGAAATTGTTGTCGGCTGAACAGCTTCAAACGAAAAGGAGACAAATGAATAAAACAATTAAATAACTAAATGACGATTAATTAATTTTACGAAATCTATCAGCACTAGACAACATGTTAAATTAATACGGATGAAGACATTATGTCCGACTTTCTTTTGTTATTCTTTCGCGCTTATATAGAAGGATATTAGAAATATATAAGCACCTGCATTTTTGCGAGATAAACGGTCATAATTCGAAGCAAGAAGAAAAGACATAGCTTATGGATTTCCTTAAACGTGCGTCTGTTTCGTCGCTTTAAATATTTATTCGCACATATACATAAAGTCATATATGTATGTGTATTCTAGTTGCAAATTTTGGAGAAAGATTCCCTTTATCATTCTAATGGATGTATTATATATCTACATATTTTATACTCTTAGGTTTTTAGCACAATAAAAACCATATCTTACAATTAGCACCCGACAGATATATAGAGATTTGAAGTGAAATACGAAATTAGAAGATTTTTTATAGTACACATTTTTACATTCCGCAATTAAATCCTTACAACCGTAGTGAACTTTCGTATTTACCCAAAAAAATTGGTACTATTTTTGTAACAATTTTTTGCTCTTGGCTCTTGGCCATAAAATGTACCACCACCTTTTTCGTACATAAGGAGTTTATATACGCCGGAAATTCGATATAAAAGATTCACATAAAATGTGTAAACCTATTCTTTGGTCAGCGAGCGTTTATCGCAGCCCTAAGGTTGGTGCGTTCAACATAGCGTTAAAACCAATCTTAATTTAATGACCGTTTAAAATCATCATTCAAAATTGAGTTTCGTGCACAAGAATCATATGTATAATCCATCAGACGTAAAACTTCACCTATTACATATTTTGACACCCAACGCGATAGACCTTATTACAAAATTTAAATTATTTCAATGCCATTGTAGATATTGAATCTCATCAAATGACTTCCTCAAGCTCTTATATCAATTTCAGTTTTACCATCTTCAATATCGAATTCCTGAGTATTACATCGATGGATGTCATTTTGCTATGCTCTCCGCAAGGCCTCATCCTTCAGGTCTGTTTCTATTGGAATTTCTGAATCTATAATCTGTATTTAAATTATATACTAACTTAAAAGAATAATATCGATATCGTGAACAAACAATTGGTGACGTATCTACGAACCACGCTGATCTAAGAAATGTTTGGCTGCTTGCAAACAAATTTTTTTAAATGATCGTTGCTTCATTCAAGACGCAATATAAAACAGGCGCACCCTGCCCATGGCCTGGATCGATTACAAGAAGGCGAAGGGACACCACTCCACATAGTTTGGGTATAAAACTAATGGGGAGTCTAAAAGTCCACGAGAAGTTAGTGAATTGCACGGAAACAATGGTTGCAATGGTCAACTCGCATTGTCATTAAAGGCGAATGAATGACATTTTGAGATTTTTTTCAAACTCTCATCATCATTTCAAACCAATCTTCTATCAAATGCGGGAACAGGCATAGTCTTAATCTTGTCGGAGGAGCTGTCACCTACTTGAAAATATCCAACATGTTGAAATATCCAAAATGAGTCACATCCAAAATCCAAAATGAGTTACACGCTTTTATGGTTTTAGTATCTCTCTAGGCGTCTCTTCCTAAAATTTAGTACCAAAAATAAAATATCAACACCCGGATTATACCGGAGTGTTTCACACTCTGATATAATTAGTTATGCACAGTTTCCATATCTATTTCAGTCAAGAAGTCTATTGATTTTTTCCTTTTTAATGAATCACTAACATTTATAATTTCACTAAACTAGTTTTGGATAAATGGAGGACAAAAATTAAAAACTGATATATTCCACATTTGAACAAAAAGTGTGGTCAATTTTGTTCAATTATCATAGAATAATATATCCCAATACTACTAGAGACAACTAGTATGCAATTATTGATGTGATCGATGGTATCACATTATTGATGTGGTATCACTAAATATTTATAATAACTTTATTATCCTTAGTGGACTCCTTATCATTCCATTGCTTAGTAATATTTCATAAAAAACTGATGTAGTCACCAGAAGTATTAATGTATGGTGACTACAAGTACTTCAAATCTGTAGACTCCAAGACATTGCTTTCTCATATATATTTATTCTTATTAATAGAATTATATTTCATTCTTGTTGATATAACAGATTGCTAAAACTACCAGGAGATATTTGGAGGATTGAAGCCAAGGATCCTATACTCACAAATATTTCTAAAATACTATAGGCATTCAAACCGGTGGAGTTATCAGGACGATAAGCACTGATGATTACACTCCCACATGATTCCACAAAAGAATTTATAATTAATGTATGTACGATTACTTTCAGATAGAACGTAATCCATTAAACTACAGGGATATGTGTAGAATGAGAACCATGTTTCCCTACTCCCAGATATCTCCAAAAATATTAATATTATTTGATGTAATGTTTTTCATGATATATATTGCTTAAATGTAATTTCATATTGATATTATTTCTGATTTATGTATTGTAATGATTTATATTTAATTTGTCAAAATCACATAAATAATAAAAATATCATTTTAGACCAATTAACAAAAAATTCCTCCAAGGAAGCAAAAGTATTACACCTGTTTTAAAAAACAACATGATGTAATTAAAAATAATTGACAATTTAATTTGCTACCCATTATGTTCAAATGTTTAAATTTCATATGTGAACATTTAAACCAGAAATGCACGCAAAGATTAGTTTGCAATTTGTATAACGATGTAACTATTTCTTGCGACAATTAAGTAACATATGCATGGACGTCTTAACATAAATAAGATTTCTGTATATAAGACTGATAGAATATTGAACAAAATAAAAATTCCTTATTTAGACGTTACGCTGCTTGTTTTATTGGCTGTTCTAAAATTATGTTGCTCCAATATCTGCCAGTCTTACTTAAAAAAGGCAATTGGTATCATCTAGCCTACAAATAGAAGCATTAAATAGCGCATACTTGTTTAATTAATATTGATAAAATAAAATGAGAAGTATTAGGTATTAATTAATTAAGAAATATTAATTGAAGTATTATATTAAGTATTAAGTAATTATCGAATATTAATTTCATTTTGATGTCATTCTTAATATCCTTGCAGTAGCACTGTAAATCATAGGTATTTAAATATTTGAATAGCTGCGTTAGGTTTTAATTTTTTCTATTAGGTAAAATTACAGAAAATTAAATTAGACAGACTATTTAAAAACACGTCAATAATATATCAACTTTGGACTAATTTGAAGCCAATAAACATAAAATTATTTAAATTAAATAATAGTAATACAATGTCTATTAGTCATACTGAATACAGATCTGTTAAGTACATCGAATAAGATGAGTGTATTTGACACATTCAACTTTCCGTCTACAGCACCAGCGGGCGACGAATAAAGCATTACGCGGTAGTGAATTTATTCGACTGTAAGAAGATTCGTTTACTGTAGATTGTAGAAGAATGAGGAAGTTTGGAAATATGAGGCGGATTGTATGATAGAATGGAGAGAAAGGTCTAACAGCTACTCCAACGGAATAGATTCGCGAAATCTCGAAATCCCTCTGATGTTTCCAAGCTGAGCGTGAAAGTTCATTATAACGGATTCCACCATTTTAGTATTATTAATTTTGAGGTACAAATTAAGGTTAGTCAAATTAAATTATTGCAAGTAAAGCTTTTGAGATTTGCTTTAGTTACCTTATATATAATTGTAAAGATTATTATTC
>WYDF02192005.1:0-36014 GCA_009867245.2 Adranes taylori | reverse complement strand
GAAATTCTTCGCACTGTTGAATGCGTTTTTCACGCAAAACTTAATACAAATTCAAAGTGCTCAAGAGACGTGACCTTTACAAATGTCAATGGAGCTCATGCTCGTCCATAAGGAGTTACTAGCGAACAGAGTACATTACCATTTTAAATCTATTATTTACATATTTTATTCGCTTTTCAGAATTCATTTCGCAGACGGCTGCTGCTAATTGAATCGTAATTAATTTATATGTTGTTCACTAACTTTCTACGTATTAATTTTATTTATATTCGTTTACATAAAAATTATCCTATTTGGAACATTAAATGTCTACAAAAACCCACGCCGTAATAATTTAAAAACTTTTAAATAGCATTTTCAATTATGTAATTAGATTAGCCAACAATTCTCGATAAAATTGCTGAATTCATTTTACGCATGTATGAGGTATGATCAGATAATACAACAGTCAATTGTAGAAATCAACTATGAAATTTTTGTTATTGTTTTATTGATAGATATTTCCCCCACACAGGGTTTGGTATTGGATTATACAATACCGTTAATCCGGCCTACGGGACGCCAGAGTCACCTTC
The DNA here is from genome assembly GCA_009867245.2 of Adranes taylori. Classification (NCBI taxonomy): domain Eukaryota; kingdom Metazoa; phylum Arthropoda; class Insecta; order Coleoptera; family Staphylinidae; genus Adranes; species Adranes taylori. The sequence goes on along the minus strand of WYDF02192005.1, from coordinate 35,439 downwards.
TCTGAGTCCACCTGCTCAATTCTCAACTGGCGCCTCCTCGTGGCTGACCTGGACAACGGTACTTCGGTAACGGCTAAGTTCAGTTGGGCACCCGGTCGCTTGGGGTACAAGGAGCAACCCTGTCCAGGGTTACGGAAGAAGGTCGAGGTACAACGGTGGGGAAGGCGGACGAGAAACCTCTCAACGGCGGAACCAGTGGAAGATATCAGGTTAGAATACAACTGTTACCTTGTATCCCAGAAATAAAAGGCAGTCACCCTTGGCTGAGAGGGGCAGCACCCCAAAGGTTGAGTCTAAGACCGACGATCCAGCCTCGGAAAACACTACTGTCACGACACAAGTAACAAGAGGTAGAAACCGGACGGATCAAAATGCAATGACTAGGAACTCGAAACGGATTAAAGATTTACGATTTGCAACATGGAATGTACTCATCCTCTACAGGCCTGGGATATTCCAGGTATTACAAAATGAATTGTTGACATACAGAATAGATGTAGCAGCTGTACAGAAAATTAGATGGAAAAAGACAGTGACGATTGATGAAGGCCTACACACAATGCTTTGCAGTGGCAGCGCAACAAACAATTTTGGTACCGGATTTATGGTCCAAAAATACAAGACACACGTAATTGATTTTAATTCGGTGAATGGACGGCTAAATTCACTGCGCCTCATAATAAGGTTTTTCAATTCGCCCCTTATATGCGTACACGCACCAATGGTTGAGGCGGATGAAGAAGACAACGACACATTTTATGAGCAACTTGACTTTATGCATCAGCGCCGAAACACGACATCAAAGTTCTGTTAGGTGATATGAATGCCAAAGTAGGAAAAGAGAGAACAAGAATTTAGACCGACAATAGGTGGTCAGAGCGCGCATGAAATCTCCAATGACAATGGCGTACGGTTGGTTGACTTCGCTACGTCTAAAAACATGTGTATAAGTAGTATATATTTATAACACAAAAGGATACACAAAACCACGTGGATGACATAACGAAGAACCAAATCGACCATGTGTTGATAGACAGAAGGAACGGGAGTGATGTGTCGGATGTGAAGTTATGTGGAGGTGATATGTGGATTCTAACCACGTGATGGTTAGCCTGAAGTATGTTCAGAGGATTTCTGCACAAACAGCAAGAAGGTCACCGGGTTTTAGAAGGAGCCTAATGGTGGCTAATCTGAGTACAAACGAAGACAGCAGAAACCATTATCAACAGCAACTGAATGATGCGATCGGCGAGAACGAAGGTGGACTCGACGTTGAAGAGCAATGGAGGAACATAAAAAGCGCGTTGGAAGATATAGCTATAAGAACACTTGGGTCCAATGAAACGGAGTGACCACTGGTATGCACTGGTTTGACGAAGAGTGAAGATGCACTAGAGAAATGGAGAAAAGCTAGGGGAAAATATTTACCTGACTGGAAGACCTGACCTGTATATGAGGCCGTTAATTGCCGATGACAATAAAGGTGGCTCAGACACTTTGAGAGGACGAATGACACCAGGGTACCGAAAAAGGTATTGAATACCAAACTAGAAAGGAGTCGTCTCAAACTGAACATCCTAAAATGGAGGAGAATAGCTACATCGAGAGAAGAATGGCGGAAAGATGTTGTTGCCACGACCAAGGTTCTTCAAGGACTGTAGCGGCAGGATAAATACAAAATTTCCCCAAACGTATTCGACAACTACGGCCATGTTGATAATTTAGTTTATTGCGAGTTATCAATAAGGTTACTGTTTTGTGTCACAGTAACCTTATGTCACTTGGTGTCACGGCGACTTCCACTTGTGAAATAAATGAAACAAAACATTTGCAATAAGTTTTGTGTGAAGAATAAAATAAAGTGCAGCACAGTGTGGATATGTTAAAAGTTGCTTTTGGTAAATCTTTTCTGAATAGTATTATAAATACAAGTATTTATAAGTAGAACAAGCGTTTCCTAGAAGGCCACGAAGATGTTGATGATGATGATCAATAACTGATAAGAACATGATAAAGGTGGAGAAAATAGTAATAGACAAACGATGAAACGCTATCAAAAAAATTGCTGAAGGTGTTGGTACTTTATTTGGCGCATGTCAAGTTATTAGTTTAGATGTTTTGGGTATGAGACGAGTAAATAACAGCAAAAATTTTTCCCAAGTTGTTAAATTTCGATCAAAAGTGCTCAAACAAATCGTAACTGGAGAAGAAACAAATCGTAACTTTTTTCGACATCAATGGCACAGTGATTCGTTTGTGAATTATAAGTTCTTGTCACCAATAATACGGTCAACAAAGAGTACTGCTTAGAAGTTGTACGTCGGTTACTTGAAGCAATCTAAAGAAACCGTCCGAATTTGTGGCGAGACATTTCTTGGCTGGCGATTGCACCTCGATAATGCACCTGCGCACACTTCGTTGCATTTTCGTGATGTTTTGGCAAAAAAAGATGACCGTTATTATTTCGCATCTTTTGTATTCACTTACGACTTTTTTCTATTCCAAAAGATGAAAAAAAAAACCATGTAAGGTTGACGTTCTGCCGATATACACGAGATTCCGAGTATTATTTTATCGTACCTCGTATATGGATAAAACATATGCATACGAAATAAGGCAATTTAACGTCACTTGTTCATTATACTTTACAGGTTAGACAATTTTTGAACAGTAGTAAAATATGTATACATATCTATTAGGCTATATATAAACAGTTCTTGATTTCTGTATATCTTAAATTAATTACTATTCTATTATTCCTGCAAAGGTGTAATGGTGAACATTTCGACAAATTAAAGGGTCGTTATTTTAGCTTTTTCTTATTATAAACTAAGCATTTTGATAAAATAATTTCAAATAAATCATTGGCAAACCTTTTATTCCTATTATTTCCAGAATTATTAACTGTTAGCTGTTAGAGGTTCTATGACATCATAATCATCTCTATCCAAATTCGATGACGTCTTATTCGCTGAAGCTTCAAAGACTAGACTCTTGCTGCTTCGAGCTCCACCCAATAAAGATAATTTATTCGATGGGTACGTACGGCTCGTGAACCTATGACAGACCGGTGTATACGGTGTTGCGAACGCCAAACAGATGGAAGCAGCAACCGCTCGTAGCAATCTATCGAGTCTCGGGTTTTACGTCAACACAAATGGATTCGTTTGCTTAGTTTGGTAGACGATCGTGGTAAGATCGTAAGATCAGGTGACTCTATAGGGCGTGGATTTTGTAGATAATATAAAATATATATATATATATGGCGTGGCTTTTATAGACAGTATAAACTTCATCCACAACTAGCAACTCTTTCAAATTTGAAAAAGAACATATTCTGGATAGCTTTTAATGCCATTTACAATTTAGAAATTTCTCGAGCTTTGAACAATAATTCCCGGGCATCGAGACTAAATATTTCACTAAAATTACCGGGAATCTCAGGTTCAGCAATTCTAACAACTAATGTTTTAAAAAAAGCGCCTAGTTCAAGATGTATGGAATCATTTCACCCATTATTATAAGGGATAATCAGCACTTTGTTTCAGCACACTTGTTTCAGATGATATTGGAAATTGATGTTTTTAATCACTATAAATTGTTGTTATCGGCATCACAGCATTCTAAATGAGCATTTTCATGAATAAATATTATCAAAGGTTAATTTCTATATCGTTTTATTTCCTACTAAAGCTGTTTGACGATGTTATATATACGTGACGTCATACGATATATACCTACTAGCAAGCATCTAGGAACAAGAAATGTTAACGCGTTGAAAAAACACAGACACAGAAACTCATTACCATAATTTGTCTCATATTGGAAGTCACAACTCACAGTCAGCACCGCTCAACTCATTCGCTCTCTGCTTCAACAAGCTCATCATACATATTTCTGTATGCTTTAATTGCTTCAATTTTTTGCTTTTTTCAAAACATGTTTTATTTTATATTTAGCACTTTTTTATTATCTACGAGGGTGGTTTGACGGACATCTAACCGCCTAAGGAAGAAAACGCAGGATTTTTGTTTTTTAAAAGTTGCACTTTTCAAAGCAACTTTCCAACGTCTTCATTCCTTCCGAAAATTAGTTTCCCTCGAGCTCTTCAAAATAGTAGCAAGTTTCGGTCATCACTTCATCTTTGGTTGCAGAACGGCGTCCTCGAGCATTTTTTAGGTTTTGGAACAGGAAGACATCGCAAGGGGCTAGATCTGGTGAATAGGGTGTGTTACCGATGGGTGTGCTCGATTAATTCCTATCCTAATTGGTTCAATTTTCCTACACAACGGCCGCTCTGTGAGTCGGTGTATTGTTACGATGGAAGAGAACTTTTTGCGAGCCAAACCAAGACGGTTTTTTTTCAATTCGGCACCGAAATGACCCAATAACGAAATGATCGCAATGCGTAGTAATCGCCAGTTATGACTTAACCCTTTGCCAAGTAATCAATAATAATAATGCCTTTTGACTGTTCCTTCGCTTCCGACGTGTAGTAATGAATCCTCGTACATGTCACATTGTACATACACAATTATTTTCCGAATACATACTGAAATGTTCTAGTAATTTACATTTTAAGGACTGCTGCTGTGTAGTTTCCTTCAAATAACTTTTCTCAGATGGGTTCCTATCTGTATTTGTATATGGGTGGCGCGCACAAACGTTTTTATGATGTTTGATACTTGGTTGATGTTTACTGGTAGCTGTTTACTTGCGATAGATATTTAGGCCTTGAACGAATTATTATATATTTAGCCGCCCCTATGAAATTAAATATAATATATCCCCCATTCGGGGTATTACCGAAAGACAGGGCATAAAGAATACAAAATAATCTCCAAGCTCACCTTCTTTCATCACAAAGTACAATAAAAACACATTCAATAGGTTTGAAAGAAAAGTACAACTGAATATCATTTTCACTGATTGAAGTGTAATTGTATTTTCACAGCAAAATTGTAGAACAATTATTGAAACAAAAAGGCAATTTTAAGAGGCATGTAAGTAGACATCAGTTGCTCTAGTTCTAAAAACTATTCTGATATTCTGACATAACAATTTTTTTAACAAGGTTGGGCAATTTGCGGAGAAACCAATATATTTCAGCATGTTCAGTAAAATTTTATAATTTATAGTCTGAAGCGCCTTACTGTGTGCTAAAGTTGTGTACTAGTACTAAAGTTGGCATTAATCCCTGATCGCCTAGAAAATATTATCAGAAAATAACATTTAATGGAATTGTAGTACATGGAGTTGTGGAAATCCAGGTTGCAAGTTAGAAACAAGTTTCCAGATGACTGCTAATTTCATAAGCCATAACGTTTTCAGACAATTGTTTTACAAATTTTTTTACCTCTAACCAATTTTCAGCCTACCGGCTATACATGGGTGCTTGATTTGATCTGAAGTGATGTGATGTGCCATTCATGATAAATTTTGTATCATTATTGATGGTGGAATTGTTGTTGCTTATTTATTCTTTCATTGCTTTTCCCATATTTTGGATTTTTCTGTCGGGGTGATCCATTAGACGTCCTATTATGTTTTCGCAGCTTTTCTTGGCTTTTAGTTCTTTCAGTAAGTCTGCGTTTCTAATAAACCACTAGTGTCTACTGCTTTAATTTATTGTGCGTAATAGTGATTTTACTCAGGTTTCCTTCATTCCTTTGCCCAATTTTCGCATCTGTATATTAGGGTAGGAACTAGAGCCATGTTTAGTAGTTTCATTCAGTCTGCTGTTGTGTGGTAGTTTGGAGTCTACTTTTAGAATGTAATATAGCCTGCTTGCTTTTACCGTGGCTAGATTTTCTCTGGGTTTGATGTGACTTTTATCATTGTTATTTCTATTAAATGTGTAAGCCAAGTATGTTGCCTCCTTTTTCAGTTTTAGCTTCCCTTTTCAGAGCATAATTGGATATTTGTCCGTGCACCTTCTTTTGAAAATTCAAGGACTTCTGTTTTTTCTTTATTTAACTTGATTTTATATTCCATCTGTATTTGGTATTACCTTTCAGACATTTTATCATAAATCCTCTTGCTATGCTGATACAGTGATGTTGTGTGATTATTGCGGTGTCATCCGCGAATTGTAAAGTTGCAGCACTTTTTGATTATTTTTCAAAGTTTGGCATATAACTGAGAAAAATATTGAACAGGATTAGAGAGGCCGGTGAGCCCTGAGGAAGACCTTCATTTGCTGTGTAGATTTCAGATAAACTGTCATTAATTTTAAATCACTCTGTATCTGCTGTTTTCCAAGAATGATCCTAATGTTAAGTATGATCCACGTTGAATAATAGTTCTTTTTTCCAAACCTGAGTTGATTGATTGCTAGATGCCAAAGAAGTTTCAGAGCACGGTTCGGTATTTCATCTGGTCTCGCCGCTTTTTTGGGGTTCAGATTACTGTCGATTTTCTTGATCAGCTTTGCATCGTAACGTCGGCTACTTTCTGTTAGTATTTTTTTCCTTATGTTTACCTTATTAATTGTGTGAGCTGTTGAACTTCTGTCTTATTTAAATTGCGTTTCTAGTTGTCTTCCTATTTCGTTAGCGTTTTCCTGATCACTGAATATCCTTTCTCCTTTATGATTCATAATTGGTATATTCGAATTGTGTCTTGTTTACAGTTTTTTGTGGGCTTTCCAAATATTATTATCTTCTTCTCTTTTATTTCCTCGATTCTCTTTGACTATAGTTTTCTTTTTTATTCTGAACCAGCATTGAGTCTACTGTTGTTTGTAGTGTTTTAAGTTTTTGAAAGTCATGTGGATGTCTTGTTTTCATGAAATATTTTTTCCGTGCATTCTTTTCATCTCCATGAATCTCAGTTTGTATAGCTACAACTGTCTCTATGCTAGTGGTGTTTAATTCTATTTTATGGATAGTTTGTGTATTTTTGAACAGTGATAGAAATGAGTTTCCAGGTGATTGGTATTCAGATGATTGCCATTCATTTCCTACAAATTTAGTAACATATATACAAAATTAACAAAAGACAAATCGTATCATTCGCATACAGTACTGAATGAATGCAACTGTATTATGGTAGATCATTAATGAAAATTATGAAGAATAAATGTGCCAAAATAGACCCTTGTGGTATTCCTCTTTTAATATTTTTTAGACCACTAATTGTTCCATCTTTATAAGCTGCTTGTTTTCTGTTCGTTATATTAGCGTTTATAAGTTGTATCGCCGTAAAATTCCATTTTTTGAGAAAACAATTGATGTAACATTAAATCAATGGCTTTGCTTAAGTCATAGAGCTGAGATGTGCATATTTCATGTTGATCTAGAACTTCATATGAATTTCATTTTTGAGTGCATATCAGACGTAGTGCTTAAATTTTCGCGGAATCCAAATTGTGCCATAGATAATATCCATTTTTATTAAATAAAGGATTTATTCTGAGAGCCATCATTTTTCATAATATTTTTTAGAAGACAGGTAAAATATAGACTGGTCTTTGCTACTTTGCTATATTAAATTCATCTGGAAAAAATCCATTTAAGAGACATTCATTAAAAATCTGTGTTAGATGGGGAATTATAGCATCTCTGGTTTTGTTTGACAATATTTCTCGGATGATGCTGCTTTATTTCATTTGCAGTAGTAGGCCAAAGATAAAACGATGTTCCATTCGTTCGCATTATGTTCACTGTATTGGTGTTACTTGTTGATTTGGTTACATTGCTCATTAGATTACGGCTATTGAAATAAAGACCTCATTAAATGTTTCGAACTTCGGGGTGTCTCTATTCCGTCTCCTTGTATCATTACTTCCTGTTATGTTTTCATTTATTATTGGCCATATTACTTTGTCACATTCTTCCATTTATTTGTTTCTCATTCATTCTGTTTGTTTCTTCACCTAAATTTATATATCGAGCTTTATATTGTCACGCTTAATTTTGTGACATTAGTGGTTAGTTTGAACCCTAACTGGTTATTCAATTCTATGTCCAGTTAAAATTCATCCAACCCGACCGGAATCAAATAATAAAAAAATCAACTTATGTCGTAGCTAAATTTAATAAAATTATTATTAGGGGTTGCAAAATAACTCAATAACGCTGTCCACTTAATAACCACACAAGAACCCTTAATTTAGTAAAGCCAACGAAACGACCTTGGTAAACCAAGTACGGCTCATAATTTAATTTAGATATAGTTTTAAGAAGTGTTTAAAAACGTTGCTCTTAAGCCACAACCTTTTCAGACACTTCAAATAAGCAGATAATATAATAATTGTTCTCAAGTCCACAACACTAGATGTTTCACTTTTGGTAACGGAAAGATTATAGGGAATCTTTCGATTATAGGGAATACCTGAAAAGGTAGGGATTTCCACGTATATATTAATAATGTGAATGAAGGGTTTGGATTACTTTTTCTGGATCTTTTTAGTTATTTTTGGATTTTTTGTGTTTTACCAATAACATTTTTATTTTTATATTTTATTTTTTGTATGTAACATGAATTTATGTATGCCAATAAAGGTTATATCTATCTATAATTATTTTTTTCTATTACCGGTCGTTTCGTTTGTATTCGTATTACATGTGTGGCTAAAACTTCTGAATGTGGCGGAGCGCAGTTTGTTTAGGACAAGGTCAACTAGCACATATATTTAATTTATTTCTGCAGTTGTTACGAGAATGAAATCATTCGTACAAAAGGGTTATATGCTGGTTTGGCGAGAAGAAAAAGACCTTGTCGTTAGTAAATATATGTTCCTGCATCATGCTATGTGGGTAAATATGCGAATTGGTTTACATAATTCTCTGTCAAGGTCAGCAAGCCATCTGCTTTTTTATTCGATTATATCAAATAACCTGATCTAAATAAAAGACTCACTAAATTTATGTCAAACTATTAATAAAAATTACGAAGCATGAAAAAATATATAACTTGTTTTCACGCGTGAATTAATTAAATTTGAAAATAAAGCGTGAAGTATAATAGTAAATTCTTTCGCCTTTAAGATCAAGAAAATTCAATTTTTGCGGTAAATTCTACTTTAATATTGGGTTGTCTGTCAACAACAAAAACAGGAGACGAATCAACGGGAGAAAATGTTTCGTGTCCGTCTGCCAGCATTTCCATCCACCTGCCTTGCTCAAGTGCTATGAATTCGTCCACTGCTGAGCGTGAGGAAATTTCAAATGCCAGTTTTGGTTTCGCAGTATATATGAAAGAAATGTTTAAACATATTTGGATACCAGACAAAGATGTAAAGTTTACTGATAAACGAAATTTGACGTTTCAAAATAGTTGGTACCAAAAGCTTCTTGGTCGCCATATTCCGATGCTTTGAAAGTTGTTATCGGCTGAGCGCCACAAACGGAATTCTCGACAAATGAATAAAATAAATAATATAATTAAACGAGTATATAAGAAACAAAGTCTATATATACACCTTGTCGTGCTTACATAAAGGGATTTGGAAATATTTAAGCACCTGCATTTAGTGAGGTGAATTCGAAGCAAAAATGTCATTAGTGTCTGAATAATCGAAATAGTTTATAGTTTTCGTAACACATGCGATTAAACATTTTATTTACACATAGACGCCGAACAAAATAAAATTGTATATGTATCTATGTATAATCTAACTGCGAATTTCAGAAAGACACTCCTTATCTCATGGGTCTTTTGATATTTACATATACAAATGACGCTTTTTCGTACAAAAAAGCGGTATTTCGTACAAAAAAGCGCTATATCTTAGACAGCACCTGACAGATTTATAGATATTTTGATAGCTAGATGTTTTACTTCAACCGCGAAGACAGTTTTATTTTTAATTTAATGGCACACCGAAATGTTTTAGTAAAAAAGCGTTACACGATTTTGAGCTCTCTACCTTTTAAAGTTACCATCACCCTTTCAATACATAGGGAGTTTAAATACGTGAAGATGTCCTAATAAAAGCCTCGCGCATTCAAATATGAGATACACGCTGTTTTAAATTGTGACTTTAGACATTTCTGCGAGCATTTTTGCGTTTTGCGAAGACCTATCCAGACCTCTACTTTGGTCAGCTGACGTTTATCGCGGCCGTAGGGTTGGTTTGCTCAAAGCAGCGGTAAAATCGTATGGCAGTTAAGTATTACGGTACGCATCAAATATCACAACCTTACTCTTCTTCAAAATCTTTCGATTCCTCCCATTTTCAGTTTTCTACACCTTTTTCTCGTATTTACATTGTAGACTCTCCCCCGGCCCACTTACCGTATCTCCTATACAACCAAGAGAAGGCCGGCATCAAAGAAGGTAATGGAGAAGCTACAATCAGCAACCTCGCCAACGAGTCAACCTCACCAACGAGTCCACGTCACCAACGTGTCTTCGTCCCCAAAACCAAGCAGCCAATTCGCCTTCAACAACCAGTTCGTCTCCATTTGCACTCGCACTAAACATTCCGTTCTTTCACTCAACAACACAATTCTACATCTTCGATTCCACGTACCGGCTAGACAATTCCTTCGTCACCATCAACAGCGAAATTCCCCATGACAATTTAATCCGATCATCACCGTCATCAACGCATCCGAACTTTCAGAAGAGCAATTATAACAAATATCATTCCACACCTAGTTCGCTGATATTTTTATCTTTGCTATTTCTAACGAAGAGAATCGTCCTAACTATTTTTGAATTATAATTAACTTCGAACAATATGTCAGTCATTTAAAGAGCGCGATTAAAGCCATAGCATTTATTATAAATTCGAAGGAAAATAAAGACCAGATTAAGGCAAGCAAATAAGTAAAATAAAACGCTTGTCGCCATAAAATAAATGTTTTATTCCGTTATCTACGTGTAGCTTAATATCATAATGAGCCGGATTTGAAAAAGCAGCACGTCTCGAAAAATGAATTAATAAGAGTTTTAATGCGCGAGCAACATATATTATAGAAAATTATTATAGTCCATCAGACGTAAAGAGATAACTTCTTACAAAGGAGCACTGTGGGAAGTGTGAATTATCTTTGAAACCAGAGAACAGGGTAATGGGAAACAGGCACTGTAGTCTCTGCTTATAAAACCATTTACAAACCGGAAAAATAATTAAGAAAAATTCTATGCACATGCTTCAATGCAAATTATAAAACTCTTGAAAGGAAAAAGATAGATTTTAGCAGAATCGCTCAAGGCGATCGCCATATTGTAGAGCGCAAAAACAAGAAAATAGCCGAAGACAACATAAATAAATTAAAAGCTATCACAACAACTGACTTGTTATGTGGACGGTAGGAGATTTTACTAAAGGCTGACCAGGAGCATGGTTATACAGGATTATCGGTACCCGAATGTTATAATGGTAATTTTAGGGCTCTTATTTGTTAGCTATTAGGTCTTTTTCTTGTTTAGCTAACTCGTGCAACTACATGCGGACACCGTTGTTCACATTAAGATCTCTAAGAAGCGAACAACGATTCACGCGAATCACTCAAGAGCACTATCATAGAAATATTTTCTTTCCTTTTGTCGATCACCTGACATGTAGCTTTAAGCGCGCTTCCAAACTCATGAAGATGTCATAGTTGACATTCAGCTTTTGTTTCCGAATCAAGCCAAACTGGACAATAAAACTATCAATCAAATAAAAAAAACCTATACTTGTATGATCAAAACTCAATGCCATTTGACTCTCAGTATGAGCTGTTCAGATTCTTCTGTAAAACCATCTACTACTTTTGAAACCATTCCCACATGTGAGGCGGACTTCTAGCCAAATATTCAAACAGGCCTGCAAAATTTCTCGAACTCTGTTTCAACATTGACTCCTGAACGGACGTTATTAACATTGAGGCGATTTAAAAGCTACGTCCGCAACGGTGAGGAACACCTCACGCGGTTAGCTCTTCACACAATACACCAAAATATAATTGTCGATTCTTAAGATGTAATTCAGCGTTTTATATCAAATAAAACAAGTAAAAACTTGTAATCTTTGTTTGTGTAACTACGTGTAACAATCCCCTACCATTAAAATTTTGTACCTACCCATATGCCTCTTAGCCGTTAACCGGTATGGAAGGGGAGGGGGGGGGGGTCAATTTAGACCCGACCAAAAATTTAATTATAATTTGCGGAAAAACTAGACAATCTGGGAACACTTATGCTAGCTATTCTTTGTGTGTCCTAAACAGTACCTTTTGCTATATTAGTTGTCTACGTGCTCTCACTCTTTACGGTTGTATTTCGCTAACAGGGTCAGATTTGACCCCGCCATATAGTTAGGGGCTGTATTGAAATATTTACTTATTTTGGTAATTTGTATATGTGCGCGAGATGAATCAGCATTTGATCCAACGGGAATTAGAGGTTCTCACTGAAAATATTTGGGACACTCATGTTGATATATCAAGACGCAGAAACAATTGTCAGTGATCATTATACAGACAGTGACGACAGTGATGTAAATGGTGATGACTTGAATGAGGATGATGCTGTTGGAGGCGAACAACGATAACATTATGCAAAAACAGAAAAAAAAACTGTCAAAATAACCACCGGCAAGTCGTAATCGTGCAACCAATATAGTGTCTCATATGCCTGGTCTTGCAGGACCAGCGTGCATCAATAAACCTACAACACGTTATCAAACTCTCAGTTTGTTACTCGACGAGCAAATTGTGATCAGGCTTTTTCATGGCAGTTTACTAATCATGTCTGAAGTAGTAATGAGGCCATTTTTAGGAGTGATTTATCTAGCTGATGTCTTCAAGTCAAGTAACGAGGATATCAATTCACTTTTTGCTACATACGGTACGGGTTGTGACATTTTTCGTTCGACAATGACATTGAAGAGATTCAGTTTCCTACTTTTGAGATTATCATTGAGGTTTGATGACCCGAGCACTAGAGAGCAACGTGTCGCAGATAGTGATAAGTTTGTTGCAATCTATCATTTATTTTATGGTTTTATTAAGAACTGCAGTGCTAACTATTCTTGCGGGCAATATGTGACTGTAGATGAAATGTTAGTTGGCTTCCGCGGAAAATGTCGATTTATAATGTTCATGACGAGTAAGCCTGTAAAGCATTGCATAAAAATAATGTGCCTGTGTGACGCTCATACACATTACTTGATAAATGTATTTGTGTATACGGGTAAAGACAATACTACAACTAATCCAAAGAATCTTTCTGGATCAACACAATCTGTACTGCCGCTGATTCAACCCATTGCAAATGCTAACCGTAATATAACAGAAGACAACTGGATTACCTTACTTGAACTAGTTAAAGAACTGCAAAGTCAGAAGTTGACATACGTAGGTGCTATCAGACAGAATAAACAAGTAATACCCAAAGAGCTTCTTCCCAATAAGCAGCGTGAACTTTGTACTTCATTGGTTGGATTTACTAGAAATGTGACTCTGGTATCCCATGTACCGAAAAAAAACCGCTCAGTTTGCTTGATGTCGTCAATGCACCATAACGGAATGGTAGATGAAAACACAAAAACGTTGCTCGATGTAATATCATTTTATAATATGACGAACGTAGGAAGTCGATGTGTTAGATCAGGAAGACGCACACGTGCTGGTTATAAGGAAGACGCATACGGAGATGGCCACAAGCAATATGGTTTCGAATGATGGATATTGCAGCAAGAAATGCAGCAATTATATATATATAATTCTGCAAATGCAAACAACCAATTAGTACGTCAAAAGTTTCTTATAAGTTTGGATAGGGAGATGGTATATGATCATTTAGTTAGGTTTGTGCACATGGCGAACATTCCTAGAGAACTGAAAGAACTTATTCGACGAATCGGCAACATTCCTTAAGAAGCTCAGAATACTCATCGAGAACCTAAGCGTGCTAGGTAGTCTGTGTTTCCTATAATAACAATAAACATTCTATTATGTGACAAATGTAATAAATACATTTCCAAAACCCTCTATAAAACATCAAATTTAGAACGTAATTGTTTAATTAATAAAAAATGTTTCCATTTTTTGCCTACCTCATATTTGTTTGAGACTGGATACGTGCAGTTATAATTTTCAGCTTACGTATTTTTTTTTCAATTTGTCATAAAGAAATATTTTTGTACATATTATTAATTTAATCAAATACGTAACAATTATCATAAATAACTATACTCTTTCTTGATTCCATCACTTCAAAAATTACGTTGGTCAAAACTGACCCTGCCATACGGTTAACGTTGATAAAAATCACCATACCAGTTAAGGATTACGGAAGTTCAACAAAATGTTTGATTATCAAAATAAAGATATCTATTTTAACAATCTATGAACAAATTCTCATTTATTTTAGGTCTAATACAATATTTATGTAACTAGATATGTAAGACATATAAGACAAATAAAATCGACACAAAACAAAATAAAACAATATAGACGATCCAGACATTGTTTATGACGAATCATGGGAGCAATCTGATAAGAGATCTACACATTTCATGACATTTTATACGACAGAACATCCCGATCAATGTAAATCTAATAACAAAATTGTTATAGCCTGATTTATAGAATTCTCTTTAATGTGGTATCTAGTGTAAAACAAGTCATTTTATTAAAGCACAAGGCAATTGATTTTTAGAAACTATCTACCGCTAAAAAATTAATAAATATAAACATTTATAAATGTTTAGCGCTTTTTAAATAAAAATATGGCTGATTTAATATATCCACAGACGTATTTATTGCAAATTATACGTTTCAGTACTATTTTAAAAATCTTTGTTTGAAAAAAAACTTTAAATCATGAAAATCAGTAATAATTTTTTATTAATGCAATTAATACATTATTTATTTAGCCTACTGAAACAGACCTATTAATAATGTAATGAAATATTCCAGTAATCCAAAAACTCCATTTAATAAAATTTGCAATTTTAGATGAGTTTCCGAGCCTAGCAAATTGAAAGTTGACATGTTTCGTAGAAACAATTTCCATATTATCAGAACTATTAATTGCTAATATAAAATATATATTTTGACAAGAGCAAGAGAAAATTTACCTCATGTGCCTGCATGTTGATTTAAAAGAATTTCTTTAGAAATTTTAACATTTTCAAATGACATCGCGGTACATTCCAACCATATACCACGAAAAAACGTTCTTTATGGAACGACACATCCCTAGCCTCTACCGTCGGGTATGTCACATGTCAATCCTTTTCAAGAATATTAGGCACAGCATCGAGGTTTTATTTAAAACGGCAGCCATATCACAACAGAATTTTGCAAATCAGTTATAAACAGTGTTTACGAGAGTGCTTTATCACCAAAAGCCAAACGGAGTAAATGAGACATTGTTGCTGATTGCTGAGTTTAGCAGTAATCAAATTTCTCGGTCGATGTCTGAACAATCATTATTTTAACAATAGAAAATATCAAGTCAGCGCCGGACATCTCGTCGTAAAATTACCTGTACCACTAATTCGAATCGTGTTTTAGTCGCAAACACTAACCTGATGTAAACTTTCTCAACTCAACATAAACTGCTACCTGCTTTCTACAATCCCATATGGGATTCAATCCCATATGGGATTCAATCCCATATCACGAATATGAACGTGACAATATGATCAAACAAAACCTCTAAAACATAGACTTACCTTTCAATGCATTTCGTTCATCAAAGGCAACATCAAAGCGAATTTGTATAGCTAATCAAAGTAAACGTTATTAAATATTTATTGATATAAAGAGAAATAAATTTCTAAAAATATATTGTTACTGGAGCTCCAACTCAATTATTCGAAGAAATTCTAAAACGAATAACAAAATTATTCGACAGCTATGAAAAAACTGATAAAAGCATAACCCAGCATAAAAGCATGCCTGCGCACAGGAACGATCTATCTACGTTAACTTATTTAATTAAACGTCAAATTTTAGGTAATTAAAACAGCAAGATACGGTGTTTGCGGATATTGTAAAAGATTTCCACTTTGAGGATGAAATTAATAGATATTGTGTAAGCAAGTAAAATAAATATTTGTAAAATAATTAAATGAGAGCTAATAGTACTTATAAAAAAATTAGAAGTACTATACCTTATTCTCAAAGTACACGGTTAGCTAACTAAAATTCAAATCACATAGAGATTAGAACCAACAATTGTGATTTTATATGCTATTAAGAACTAATATTGTAAGTTGAAATCGATACTAACAATATACAAAGCGCTTCGTTTCGCAGTCACTCTGTGCTCGCCAGTAGTGTCTGGCACGATTTGAATTATGCCGCTGTTGACGAAAAGATATGTTATATAATGATTGTCAAAGGCAATAATTTCGATTTTGCTATCCTTTACTTATAAAGGTATGCGTTTTTTGCAATGTACCGTTCATATTGTGTTAGAGAAAAATTAAACTTAGCAGATTTGTTTGGTAAGTTGACTAAACAGTAAAGACTAATAAATTATAGGTTTCACCAGTTGTGTACTTATATAAATTAAAATAACTAAATGAGAGCTAATAGTACTTATAAAAAAAATTCGATGTTTGCGGATATTGTAAAAGATTTCCACTTTGAAGATGAAATTAATAGATATTATGTAAGCAAGTAGAATAAATATATGTAAAATAATTAAATGAGAGCTAAAAGTACTTATAAAAAAATTACAAGTACTATAGCTTATTCTCAAAATACACAGTTAGCTAAAATTTAAATCACATAGAGATTAGACCCAACAGCTGTGATTTGATATGCTATTAATAAATTATATTGTAAGTTGAAATCGATACTAACACTACACGAAGCGCTTCATTTCGCCATCACTGTATGCTCTTCAGTAGTGTCTCGCACGATTTCAATTATGTCGCTGTTGACGAACAGTTATGTTATATAATGATTTCGACTTCGAAGGCAATCATTTCGACTTCGATATCTTTTAGTTATAAAAGTATGCGTTTTTGGCAATGTACCGTTCACAATGTGTTAGCAAAAGATTAAACTTAGCAGAGTTGTTTGGTAAGTTGACTAAACAGTAAAGACTAATAAATTATAACAGATAACTAAAATTCAATTTAATTAGATTAATCGTTTCCTAACACAATATGAACGGTACATTTTATAAGTAAAGGATAGCAAAGTCGAAATTATTGCGTTTGACAATTATTATATAACATATCTTTTCGTCAACAGCGGCATAATTCAAATCGTGCCAGACACTACTGACGAGCATACAGTGATGAAGCGCTTCGTGTAGTGTTAGTACCGATTTCAACTTACAATATTATTTATTAATAGCATATAAAATCACAATTGTTGGTTCTAATCTCTATGTGATTTGAATTTTAGCTAACTGTGTACTTTGAGAATAAGCTATAGTACTTGAAATTTTTTATAAGTACTATTAGCTCTCATTCAATTATTTTAATTTATATAGATACAGAACTCGTAAATATAAGTAAGCAGTTTTAATAACAATATGTAAAATATGTTATTTAACAAAGAATATGGCAAATATAAACTGAAAATGTATATGTTTTATATAATAAAGTTACTTTAAGGCGTAATAACTTAATTATGACAATTTTAGGATTTAGTCCAAATTCAGATACCTGCTGATGACATGTGTAATCAGAAATAGCTTAAAAAAGTCAGGCTGTAGCAGATACGTATTTCAAGTATTAGGATAACTATAATATAACTATAATAAATCAGAATTAGAAAAATTTTGAGCAAAATAAAGGAACATACAACTGGATAACCCCATAGAGCAAAATGGAGAATCAAATACAAACAATGATGGAACAGTTAAAACCCTGCTGAAGTAAGGCTTACAAAATGCTGAAGACGAAGCAGGTCTGTGGGAAGAGCCAAGATAGTTTAACAGACATTACATCCAATGCATCGTTCTTCATCTATTACGTAAAAATAATCTCGTATAGCAAAATGATTCAGTGTTATTACTTCCAACAACCTTTCTTTGCTTTGGTATTATTCTAATGTTCTGGCATTTCTTTTGACTGTTGATGTTTGGTAATAAGAAAAAAGTTTTTTGCATATAAAATTAAAATTTTCTCTTTACTAAAAGGGTACCCTAGCTAGTGAGTTAAATAATACATTTATCTTTAATAATTCTAATAAATATGTAAAACTGATTAAACTACGTTTAGATCAGTTTTTTAAGTTTGAAGTAAACATATTCATCCTCAAATGAATGATCTACATTGCTTAAAAAATGCATTTTGTATGTAGCAAATTAATACTCTAGGCAAGCACACGCCTAGAGTCTACATGTTTAATAAGTTTTATATGGCGGAACTAATAAACATCCTATTAATGCAGTCTACAGAGTTTGCTCAATTGTAGGAAAATTTGAGGAAAACTTTTTGATTAACTGTACACCTTGTTAAAGGCAGCATCAACCCAACGATAAATGCATGTATAACGTGGAAAATTCGCAGTGGCAGGTAGGTATTAACGGAGAAGGAGAGTTTTATTTATAAGTTTCGCTTTGAATAAACTTCTATACATTGTTGGATATTTCGCTCCAACGCGACAAGTTTCTCTTTTGAAACTAGTTTTGCTTATTTTAGATTATTGATTCGTATGTAATAGCCAGAATGAAAGCATTTCGCACGAACTGCAGTATTTTCATTTATATGAACAAACAAATGTTCCACCTCATAATTCTAATCTAACACCATGTTCCACCTCATAATATTAATTGTCAAAAGTAACAAAAATTAAGTATTGAAAACATCCTTTTCTGCATGTGTTGCTTGTTTCTTTAAAGAAAGAAACAAGCTCACATTTTGATTCGTTGCCTACAAGATACTTTCTTGTTATATCATATTTTTCATTTAGGTCCACAGGAAGAAAAGGGGATCTAATTCGATTGACAAAATATCGAAGGCACTCGAATAGTTTTTTGCACTAGATGCTTTAGTAGATTGTTTGGTATTTGAGAATTTCCTTCGTTCCTTCTGGAGCGTTGTACCATAATTCTTGATCATAGGTCAGACTGGGATCAAACACCGCTTTTACAAGATGTATCTCATGCTCCACTGTTATGCTTAAGTACACCATATATTCTATTTGCTTTTTTGATCGTTACCACTTGATCGTTATTCACATGATTTTTAAACTTCAGTCTCTTATCAAATACACAACCGAAGTAGGTCGCCTGATTTTTTGTTTTAATTTTGCACCCGCCAAAGTTTTCCGCGTTAAATTTAGGTTTAGATTTTCCAAAATATATTATTTCAGTTCCTGACTTGTTTACGCGCATATTACACTTTTTAAATATTTCTGGAGCCTTTCCAATCCTGCTTCTAGTCTAGTTCAGGCCACGTATGCATTCGCTCCTTGTGCGAATACTACACTGTCATCTGCCAATATTGGGCTCATAGGAAAACCTCCTGGTAAGCCTTCTTTGGCAATTTTAGTTTGAAGGTGTCTCTCCTATTTTGACTCAAAATTTCCTATCTTGCTAAAATGAATGGATAGTTGCTAATATGTCGCGATCTAATCTAAGCGGTTTTAATTTATAAATTAGTCCTCTTCCCCAATGTCGTACGATTTCTCTATGGCTAGGAAAGGGCACATAGCATGTTTATTTCTGTGGTGCGTTCATTTTTTTTATGTGGGCTTCTAACATTGCAGCCTCATTAGTAGCTGAAAGTTGATGGAATCACTTTGAAGTCTTCATCTCATTCTCAAATCTTATCCTTCAACAAGTTACTACTAGCTTATCCATTCCATTGATTAGTGAAATAGGTCTACTGTTAGGAACTGTGGGATCTTTATCGCCCTTTGGAATTGACACCACATCTGCTTATTTCCAACTGCTCGGATAGCAGTGCAGGTTAAGTATTGCATTGAAAATGGTTGTTAAAAATACCACTATTTCCGGTAGAAGTAGTTTGATTGGTGTATTTGAAATCTAGTAACCTCCCGAGGTCTTGTTTTAAACTTATTGCTTTTATTTTGTTCTGCACATTCTCCGGCTTGAAGCAGACCTTGTGCTTTGGTGGGGTTTTCTCTACTGATTTGATAGCCTTAGTTATTCTGTTCTCAAGTGCTTCTTCAGTTACGTCATCATTTAAGCACTGCTTGATACAAAGAACTGCAATTGTTACGCTTTTTGGTCATTATCACATAGTAGGCCATTGTCAGTGTTGAGTCGCTCGTTTGGCTCTTTTCTTCTTCCAATCATTGTTGTCAATTTCCAAAAACTTTCCTTATCTTTGTTTGGCTCCTAGAATGTTGTTTCCTATTCTTTCGTACTTTTGTGTACAATTAGGAGCTTCAATTCTCTTTGCAGTTTACGGTATTTTTCTTTAACTTGTTGTGCATGTGTGTCAGACCACTTCTTTTTGGCTTTTCGACATTCTCTGCGCTTTTCTTTTTCCTGGCTATCAAATCCCCACCTATTAATCTTGTTTACAGATAATCTACTGCTTACCCACGTTTCGTAGATGTTATAAGTTATTTCTTTTACCACCAGATCAATTTCTTCCTTTGTCTCTACTGTTCTTTTAGGATGCAGCTTTTGTATGAGATGAACATATCCCATCCAATTAGTTTTTTCTCTGCTTTGGTTTTTGTTTGTTTTATTTGCAATACTTAAATCAGCTATCACCGGACCATGATCGGAATCTAACGAAAATATTACTTTTGGTTTTAACTTTTGCTCCACTTTATGTGTTATATAAAAATGAAATATGTCACCTCTACCTATGTTTGTAATGCCTCGATGTGCACAGATGTTTATGGTTTTGTGTTTACGCACAAATATAAATAAACTCGCACAAATCACTTTCATTACTTGACCGATAGCCCCAAGTGTAATGCTTTGCGTTGTGATCTCCTCCTATGATAGTACTTCCATTGATGGTTACTTTAATTAAATCCTCCTAGAAAATTGGCTTTGTGGAGGTATATACACCGACACTGACACAATTTCTTCTTTATCAACACACGTTTTGAGTCCCATTGCTTCACTGTTTCACTAAAACGCGCGATCAGTGGTACACCTCCCCCCTGGTTGTCCTTCACGATCCCTTCTAACAATTCTGTATCCTGATAGGTTCCAATTGTCCCCTCTTTTAAGGTGTGTTTCTGACACTAGCATTATAGTTATATCGTTATTTTTGAAAAACAGTCTTTTTCTCTGAAACCGTTTGAATTCCATGTAGAAAAACGTATAAAATTATTTTTGTTGGCAATTTTATTTTTTGCATAAGGCTGCGGCTTTAGAGAAAGTTTCAGTTTGTCCGCATAACTACCTCCTTCTTGCCTTTCTGCTGCTATAACTTTGATAATTTGCCTCCATTTGTGCTTTTTTAACGTTCTCATGCTGGCAGGGGTATTTCTTGGCATTTGCCGGATGGACTCCACCGAAGCACAGGTACTTTGGAGATCGATCTTCTTTTCTGAACGAGCAGTCATAAGACGGTTAATTGTCCGCATACTTGAAACAAATTTGTTGTGCAGAACAGCTGTACTGGCAGCGGAAGCATTGCGTAGCCCTTGTAGGTCGTTTCGGGTTCTACTTTAATCCATGCATTTACACCGTCTTTGATTTGGAAGATGGTTTTTCCCTCTTCCGACTTTTCGGAGTTGACTAATACCATTCAAAGCACATATTTTTATTTCCCATTGAGTTAAATTGGATTCGCTTTTCTTTCAGTCATTTTCGATTTCTACACTTTGTGGGATGCCTTTCAGCACTACCTTCAATTCCTCTGATTGTCTGTGACAGGTCCAAATTTTAATTTTGGGGGAGACTCAAATTGATTAAACATAAAATAGATCCAACTATATCTATTTAAATTGAAACGATGATATTACTTGTCAGGCATGGGGGGATTGCGCTCCATCATTCACATGAAATTTTAATAAATGTTTGGATACAGGATCCTTTTTGTTGTAATGTTGTCAAATAGCTCATTGGAATGAGGAAATGTAAAATACAAAGGTATGCAAAGCCTTACTTTCTGTATTTTATGCTTCGTGCAGGCTTTAAACTTCCAGCATATGAGAAATAAGGTGGCTGTACCGAGTACTAATTGGATGGTGTCCTGTAGAAAGCTACCAAGCCAAATCTTGTTCAACTAAGATAGTGGTCTCTAAAGTTTTGGACCAATAAAAAATATGTAGATTGTACAGTAAATATTTATTTGTTTTAAATTAATTGTGTTCTTTATATGACGATTATAACTATTTTGCAATTGCAGTAACAAGAATCTCATTTACAAAAATAGGGTTTTGTGAGTTGCTTGTTTTCTGCGTTTTTAAGAATCATTTAAAAACTTAAGTTTAAAATCAAACAACTAAATATTGCTGTAAAGAACGTTATTTTATTAGCGAAAAAAAAAATTAAGCAAAGGAACAAATCTTAAGTACATTTAATACTTTCGGATACTCTTCAGGATCAATCTGAAAATCTAGATTTTGAACGTTAAACCCGTCAACATCTTCCATAATATCAGCACCTTGCAAATATTGATAAAACGGAAATGCATCTGCTGGAATAAGGTGCATCATTTCCTTTAAATTCCGAAGCTTTGCTTCAGCAATAGGCTTGCCATCAGGCCACCAAGGGTATCAGGTCTGTGAAGATATCTTCGGAAGTAGGTCTACTTCGAGAGGCTTTCATAAGAGAAATTTTTTTATATGGTTGAGAGAAATCGTTTTCTTTTGGATTAAAAGTAAAAACGATTCTTTTTTTTCACTTTTGATTGACCTCTTATTGAACCAGTTAATTCTTTCTTTCACGTCTGTGACCTTTCTGTTCGTAATTTTCTTTTCAATGTCACCTACGTCCAAGAAGTTTTCTGGCTGCATTAGCGTAACTATTAAAGGCTTTTTCTTTTTGCACGTTCGCATTTCCTCCATGTAATCATCTGGAGTGTAAAGTCTGTGTTGCCTTTTGAGAGAAGACTCAATGTCACTAAACTCAGTGTCGTTGGGGAGGAAGGGAGGAAGCTATGTCCCGAACGCAGATACTTTGCGATTTTGCCCTCCGCAAGAATCGCACCACAGGTTCAAATGATTAACTTGTGGAGGCAGTTTAGCTATTATTCAGGAGACAGGATCCTACTTCTTGAGCTCCTCTTCCTGCAGATGATTGTATCCAAATGTAACAATAACCGCGATTTTCTTTCCCACTATGTATATCCGAGTTGTACACACACAAGTACCGTTTAGAAAATACGATACTAGTAGGGATTCTTGAAAGCTACAATGTTTTTTCTAAATCAAAATAATATCAATAAAATCAATAAAATTCTCTCTTCTTAATCTTTATGCTTCTTCAGCAATTTCAACATGTTTCTTATGTTCCTGCCTAAAATGCTCTTTTTTTCTCTTCATCTTTTTCATTATCTGTTTTCATCTTCAAAGTATCACAAGTATTGTAGGTGTCCTTTTTTAGTGGGTTGATTTTCAAATTAAATTTAGTGTAAAAGATATTTTTAAAGATTAGTCTAACTGGATTCACTTCATCGTGCTTATACATATGAAACATTTTCTGTATAGTTATTCCAGGGGGTAAGTATTGAGCGGTGGTTTGTTCTCGACGATAGTGCGAGATGTATTTGGGTATTTTGTTAATCCTTCATGGCAGTATTTGGCTATTTGGGATTCATGGCAGTTTTAACCTTTTCTTCGGGCAATTTGTTCTTGCCACCCTGTTTAATGCCTTTTTGATCAGGAAGAGGTAATAGTCAGGAAGCGAAATTTTTTTAACACTGTATTTACTCGAAACGTCGTTATGCCTAGTGTTTTAGTAAACATTTCTCTGCACGCACGTGAATTCTGTATTTTATAAATTCTAGAGAAATTTCTTCCTTCAGTGTTCCTTCCATATACTCTTTTCTTTTTAATTCCTAACACACAAGCAGCAATAAAATTTATTTGGCTATTATATGATTTTTATAGAGCAATCATTATAAGAGCAATAAAAATTTTTAAACTCTTTTGATTTTATGTTAATACCTATGTAATTGTAGTAAGCTTGGTTACTGTTTTTTCTTATCTTCTTTTCTTTTCGAGTTTGATCCGAAAACTTCCTTTTTCTTTCCATTTTCGGTCTTCCATCGTATTTTGGTAGCGATTCTGTTGTAGGTCGAGTATCAGCCATATCGTTTAAGGGGGAGTTTTGATTATTTTCTGATGTTGTATTGCTTGCGGTTTCTTCATTTTCGTCCGTTTCAGAATATTTTATTTCTTTAGTAATTTCAAAAGTAGGATCCCTAACAGAATCCTCACTGTCTTCTGATAGATAATCTGGTTCGTTACAGGATACAGCATTTTCTAAAACTACTTCGTTAGTTTGAGATTCAGTTGCATTGGCAATGTCTTCTTCTGGGACTACCGATGTAAGAGTAGTTAACACAATTTCATTATCGCCTACATCTGATTTTGTTCATAATAGTGCTTTGGTAGCCTCTTCTGTGGGCAGTGCCGGTGTAAGAGCTGTTAACACAATTGTCGCCGACATCTCGTGGAAGAGTATCTGAATATAACAGAACATTTTTAATATTAAAAATTTTTGGCAAATTAGAATATCGAGTGTCGTGGACTAATTTATTTAATTGATTGAAGTAAAATTTTCGTCATCATCCACATGTATTTTAATATAATGTTCTAGCGAACTTTTTCGGGAACTACGCTCATTATCAAGCTAAAAAACTATTGACAACATTAAATCCTCACTTTTTAAGAAGAAAATTATATATTTAACAATGCTAAAAATAGAATAATTACCTCCAGATGGAGTGAAGTCTTGTCACGTCTCCATTTTGGACAACACTGAAGTGACAACATTTGTGGTTATATAGAAGTTACTTACTTTACTTTATATTGGTACTTATCAATGTGTTAGTACTGTGTTTAGTCTGAAAAATTAATATCAAACCTAAGTATTGATTCTGGATTATGTCTCGTCAGTGTTATCAATTAATAATGTAACCATCCCTTATATTTATATGAACAAGATAGTTATTCAAACAATCATATAAATAATACTCTTAATGATCGTATCGCATTTCCTCAAGAAGAGATTAATGATCTTTCAGTCACTTTGGATGATACGTTAATTCCTGGTACTCATGCTAGTCCTGTCTTTTCCACTAACATATTTTACAATTTAAACTATAATGTGTCGCATATTTTCAATGAACAAGTTGTACAAGTGCATACTTTTCATGATAAGAGTTTTAAATTGTTCTGAAGTAGTGCTCGAACAAAACGAAATAGATATATTAAAATTAGGTTTACAGTTTAGTCCAACACAAACCATCAACAACAAACCGATCAAACATTAAGCAACTGATTGTGAAAACGCTATTGGGTTTTCAAAATCAAACAATCCAAATTTAGTTAGAGAACAGAGTTTAAATACGAGGGCTGTTCTTTTTCCGCTGAGCCTATCTAGGCGGTGATATTTTTGTAACAAATTTTGTTCGACATTTCAATCTAGTTGTTTACAAGTGACAGTTGTCAAATATATGATAGTTTGTAAGTTACGTAAGTTTAAAGTAATCCTTTCGCCAATAAGGAATGGAAAATGAACAAGGAGCATTATCTGGCTGCGATTTTTTATAATTTCAAGCGTAGCTTAAACCGTAAAAAATGTATTGAGGAGGTCAATCGAGTGCTTGGTGATAAGTCGTGCTCCTTCGCTACCGTAAAGCAATGGTACAATGAATTTCAACTCGGTCGACTTTCCTTAAATGACAGTTTTCGAACTCCTAAACCAAAAACGGCAGTTACAGAAAAAAATACTGATCTTATTCGGAGCATTATTGAAGAGGATCGGCATATTACTGTCAGAAACATTCAAGCAACTTTAAAGATTAGTGTAGAAGCAATTAACACTATTTTACACAAACATTTGAAAGTCTGTAAGCTTTGTTTTCGGTGGATTCCCCACAACTTGACTTCAGCTCAAAAAGAGGACCGTGTGAGATGGTGCCGATCTACACTAGATCGCTTTGACCATGGATTGTCTAATTTGGTGTACAACAGCATCACAGGTGATGCATGGGTATACTGCTATGATACCGAACAAAAGCAACAATCGTCAGTTTTGGTCTTTGAGAATGAGCCGGCTCCAATAAAAGTTGTTCGTGAAAAAAGCCGACACAAAGCACTTTTTTGGAATTACTGGGCATGTTCCCAATGTAGCACTGGAGTATAGACGTACTATAAATTCAGAATGGTACACTACAGTTTGTTTGCCTCAGGTTCTACAAAAGGTTCGCGAAAAACGTACAAGAGGAAGGATTATCGTGCATCATGATAATGCTCGGGCTCACACTGCTGCTCGAACAAATGAGTATTTGAATATGCGCACAACATAGAAATAAAGGGTCATTCGCTGTATAGTCCAGACCTAGCACCTGATGATTTCTTCTTATTTCCGCGGATAAAAGATAAACTACGGGGTTTACGTTTTACATCGGCCGAAGAAGCGGTTGATGCCTTGATAAATGAAATAAACAAACTGAGGCCCGAAGATTGGAAAAAATGTTTTCAGGAATGGTTTTCGCGGAAGCAAAAATGCATTGACTGTGGAGGAGAATACTTTGAAAAATTATAAATAAATGTTTTTTTGTAAATAAACTATGTTTCACTTTACTAGGCTCAGCGGAAAGAGAACATCCCTCGTATATTCAATAAATAGAAGGATAAAAAACATAATAAATTTCAAACATATACAGATATTATTAAAAAACTAATGATTAAAATTAAAAATAACGACTTGTCAATTTATCAAGGCAGCAGTACATAGGCAAAGTAACAGATTTTCTGAATAACAATAATTTTGTAACTTTTATGTTCAAGACTTCATTAAATAATTTAAAGCGGTAATAAATAAATGCAGTGCTCAGGATGCCTATAAAGTTTATCAAATGATCAACATGAACCCGTCCAAAGGACGTCTATATGGGCTTTGTAAGATTCACAAAGGGACGAACTTCCCTATCAGACCCGTGGTGAGCTTCACTAATTCCTACGTTCATAAAGCTTCAGTTTTTCTTGATCGGTAGTTGAAGAACCACCTAACCTTTGAACATAAACATAGCATTTCCAATACGTTTGAATTCATCTCATCAATCAAGAATGTGATTCTTCCTCAAGAATACTTGCTTATTTCTTTTGACGTAACCAATTAGTATACATCAGTGCCAATTACGGATTCTCTAATAATCTTAGAACAAAAATTCGCTGATAGCAATATAAATTTAGACTCCAAAGAAGCTGTCTTAGATATTTTAACTACCTGTCTTAAACAAAACTTTTTTTAATTCAATAATAGTATTTTCATGGGTTCAGATAGACTTGCCCTGAGTTCATCATTAAGTCCGATAATGGGAAATCTCTTTATGGACTTTTTAGAATCAAAATTCCTGAATATAGAACACCCATATATCAAAAAGATCAATTTCTGGAAGAGATATGTAGATGATGTTTTTTTTGCATTATTGAGGGCACCTCAAAAGATGTCTTAAAAATTCGGAATACCCTCAATACCCAACATTCGAATATTAAGTTCACTCGCGAAATCAAACAGAATGGTAGCATTAATTTTCTGGATTTGACTGTATTTAAATCCTACGATAGTTTAAAGTTCAAAATTTATCGAAAACCTAACACCACAGATCACGCTATTAATCAGCTATCATGCCATACAGAATCCCACAATGCAGCCTTTTTCAACTCAGCTTTCCACAGATTACATACAGTTCTACTGTCTTATGATAACGTTGTTCTTGAATTACGTACGATTTTACAATTTGCAACAAATAATAATTTTGACACCAACTTCGTTAAAAAATGCTATAACAAAAAGTTTTCAAATATAATCAACAAAATCCAGTATACTTCTAGTATTACCTTCAACTCAAATGACAAGGTCTATTTTTCAATTCCATTTTACGGACAAATATCTTATGAATTGAAAAATTGCTTAGAAAAACTAGTAAATAACAAAAAGTTAATTATCTCCTTTTCTACCCCTACTAATTTGAGCACAATGCTAGTGAATAATAAAGACAAAATTGCACCAATCCACAAAAGTGGGATATACTCAATTTCATGCTCGTGGGATATACTCAATTTCATGCTCTTGTGGAAAAGAATATATAGGTCAGTCAGTCAGGCAGGGCACTTATTACCAGGATATAGGAACATGTCTGTAGCATCATATACAACAAAACGAATTCAAATCTTGCGATTCATATTAAAGAATTTAATAATCAGGAACATCAATTTGACATAGAAACTAATTGCAAATTCCTACACTTCATGAACAAAGGACAAAGAATGAACATAGTAGAGAACCTAGAAATAACGGTTTTCAAGAAAACTTCCAATAATTTGAATGATCAAGTTAATTTTACAGCTTCCGATTTCTTCAAAAGATTACCATTACGATAAAGATAGTGTCCTTGAACTGTTGATAGTCCATCAATTTCAATGTTGTCTTCAACAAACTTTCATCTTCTCATTCAGATCATAATAATTTTAGTCGGTAATAAATAAAAAACACAGTTTAACACAGTTCAATGTAAACTTTGTGATATAACTATGATAATGTCATTAATCTTGACTGTTATTTATATTTATATGAACATGTACCGGATATAGTGTAATTTTAAGAAAACTTGTAACGTTAATGTTGATGATATATTGTTTAAGGATATTGGAGCATTTTCTTTTTAGATAATACTAACGAGACATAATCCAGAATCAATACTTAGGTTTGATATTAATTTTTCAGAATAAACACAATACTAACACATGGATAAGTACCAACATAAAGTAAAGTAACTAACTTCTATATAACCATAAATGTCGTCACTTCAGTGTTGTCCAAAATGCAGACGTGATAAGACTACACTCGATCTCGGGGTAATTATTCTACTTTTAGCATTGTTAAATATATAATTTTCTTCTCAAAAAGTGAGGCTTTAAGGTTGTCAATAGTCTTTTAGCTTAATAATGGGCCTAGTTCCAGAAAACGTTCGCTATAACATATATAAAAATACATGTAGATGAAGGCGAAAATTTAACTTCCATCAACAGATTTTGTCCAAAAGTCAGTAAATATTATTTTATACATATACCTATAAAAAATATAAGTGAATTTGGTGATCTGCTTAAAACTCTTGAAAAGCTTTAGAGTTAATACAGTAGGTAACAGAGAACATTATAAGTAAAAACTTATATACATAAGTTATTAGTAAAGTTAATATTTAGTTCCCAATACCATCATTACTTTTCCTGTTTATGATTTTAATTTTGTTAATTAGATTATAAAAATATACTAAAACAATAGGTACTTACCCTGTTTTTAGTCTTTTCACAGAGCCGCCTCTAAAATCTTGACCGTACGGGAACTATATATATTTCTAAACACTAAGTTATTTTTTAAACTTAAGTTAATCAAACATAAACACTCACAACAGTCTTAATTTTTTAAATTACGATTCAAACTAATAACAGCAACCTTACTCTCACTCTGCAGCACTTGTACTGATACAACTGTAAACAAAAAAACAGCTGTTCAACAATGAAGAAACCAGAATTGCAGAATACTACCAACCCACTTGAATGTTTATGGCGCGATAAGCAAAATACAGCCAAGCGGGTTGGTAGCTCTTTTGTAAAATATAAACCAACATATATATTTTACATAAAAGAAATTTTAGTAAAATATATATGTTGGTTAGACGTTCTAAAATATTCGTTGCAAAGGTTGATTGAGGATTGGTAGGTTTTTCTGTACAATGTAAATTAAGCTATTTACTATTAGAATATGACTCTAACCCAATATCTCGCATTTTGTGGGTTGGTAGCTTTATGCAGAACGCCGTCCTATTATTATTTACTAAAGTCTAGAGCCATAAATACTGATCCGTTTTTTTCTTCTTCCGAGGCTCCCCGTTTATCCTTTCAAACCTTTAATTTCTTGTACTCCATTAACACTGTTGATAATTTCTATAAATGCTGTTCTACGAAGTTGGCTATATTATTCGGTAAAATGTTTATTAAAGTTATTTCACTTTTTTTGATAAGTTTGAATTTTCCTGCTTTCTTTAAAGTGCTTGGGGACAGATATACAATTTTATTGTAATT
The DNA here is from genome assembly GCA_009867245.2 of Adranes taylori. Lineage (NCBI taxonomy): Eukaryota > Metazoa > Arthropoda > Insecta > Coleoptera > Staphylinidae > Adranes > Adranes taylori. The sequence continues at coordinate 5,329 of WYDF02192005.1, read as the reverse complement.
TTTAGAACGATTACAAAAAGGCACTTTATTGATACTGTAACAACGTGAAAACGAGAGATTACAATAAACTTTATAAAACAAACTTAAAGAGTCAATAAGTAACAAATGAACAAGTAAATAACATAGACTTCTTTAATATAAAAATTGAATAAACTTATAAAACTTGTAATCTGCAGTCAAAATCTTTCAATATAAAACTTTCTGTTCGCAAAGTTTCGTTTTTTTCTTGTTCTCTGAAAGATCCGACTTGTTCAACTTTTTAATTATAAAACGTCTCGAATATTTGAAAAATTGTATAACGTAAATAGTCTAATCTTCCAAAAGTGAATTGGTGGGAAAATATAGAGTTGTATATATTTTTCTTAAGTTTAATAATACAAATTTATATATTGCATACAGCAACATTTATGCTTTTACATTGCGTAAAAGTAACGATTTATTTATAAGATTACGGAACGTACAATAGAAAATATGTAGAAAATTAGAAGCCGTATTGTACAAACATTTAAGTCCTCCAGCAAAATTCACTATATTTTCCACATAATAATGAAAATGGGATTCTGAGAGCCACTTTTCTTCAATAATTTACTCGATGAAAGAATAGAGTAAAACTATAAGACTATACCCCTATATGAGGTAAAGGAAGATATTAAATAGCCATAATTCTGATATGTTAAAGAAGAGATTATAGAAGCCATCGTGTATACCAGATCTTCACAAAGACTCTGGGAATAAAAAATTACATAGTTAAAAAACAAAATCGAACGATACGCTCCAGACAACAGAAAAGGGGGTAAAAATGAGTACAGCAATGAAGTGAGTTGATTATTTAGAAAACTGCATTTTGACGTTTAAGTAGTTCAAATTGCCTTAAAAAGCAATGTCAGGGTAGATGCGCATTTCTGGCATAGCTAATAGCCTTCATGAGTACGCCCTACTTTCATATAGTATCATCGCGTTCTTTAATGAAACCAACACATAACTACGTGCACCATTACTACGTGCAAAAATTTTTAGTAACACACCGTCTATTTCTTATATACTTTGATAGCCCTTGTTATTCTATTTAAAATAATATTACACATGAGGGGTCCAAATCTTATGGTTCCAAAGGTCACCTTTTATTTCATGCAAGATATAATAAAACGTATGACTTTCAGTATATAAAAGATGCGGCGGCGATCACGTCCACGATATTTTTCCATACATCAGGTCATTCCAAAACTAAATCACCCTTGTTTTCTAATACAGGCTATACCGCATGATCGATAAAAGTTTATCCGATACAAACTTTTTTAACAAAATCCTCCTTCATTCTCATCCTCATTTAATTTTGTCTTTCATTCAGCCGAGCTTTCTACGCAAAGTACTAACGATATGAAGTAAAGTACTATATATTCATTCGAGTCTTTTATATACAAAGGTTCCGAAAATATCACAAGAAAAGTGTCATCTGTGGATGAGGCAATGTCGCATTCTATAAGAAATGCTCAGATAGTATATACATGATTCAAAAGACTATAGGTGTGCAAATCTTCAGCTCCGTAATTCCAAATGATGCATTTCGGTCATTTTGTATCAATCGACATCAGATCGCCTAGAAACAGAATTATTTATCGTTTCCTCACTCCTTTCTTCGGCAACCGGCAGATAGTCCTCAGAATGTTGTTTTATCCCATTCTTTCTCGTTCTTTACTTCCGGTGATTTTTTCTACACATTTTCAATTCGTGTAACATTTAACAAATGCCTAGTAGTAGTTAAATCACTGAGACTCCCAACTCGAAGTAAGCACGTGTCGAAGTTAGTACGTTAACCGAGACTTACGACGGCGTCTAAAACTACGTGATTCTCTAGATTTAACTGTATAGGTCACCGATATACTGGAATGTTGTAGAGTATATCAATGGGGCAGTAATTCAAATAACAACTTCAAATAAGGTATTAACAATCCCAGCTTGTAAATGAGTACCGATTCGACCTCCAGAGTCGAGATCACGTAAGCGCACTCTCTTGATTATCCGCTATGGTTGGCAAACACGACGCTATTGAAACCCTCGCAATATAATAAATGATAGTAATGAAAGCGATAGGCAAAGGTAATCATGCTTCAAGATAGCTTATTACACTGGAGCTAAAGAATAGGTTCCAGTTCTACATAGTGTCATTAACCTGCCCATTTGAGTCCGACCACAAATACGCTGGCGGAAATCCAAGTCACCTCAAAGTGACACTGTTAATGACATTTACGTCTCTTCTTTAGCTTATGAGTCCTGAAATATATAAATTTCACTTCCTCGTGAATAATTGAAAACATTTTATGTTTCTCATTTCTATGTAACTTTATGTAATCTAAATAACAGTCTGCGAAGTATTAATTGGCTAAACAGTTTAAGGGCCTAGTTCATTAATGACATTTACGTCTTCCACTCTATTGTAATACGTAGTTATTCTGCGTCTAATATTCGTTTATTCTAATATGCACACATCGCACATCAAAGCCGCCGCACATACGCTTCTTTAGTTAGAAACGTTTCAGTTCGGTCTCAGGCAGAGTTAAGTTATATTTTATCAGACTAAAGGTAACAATACGAAATTATAGGATGATTCAATTTGCTGCAGCATATTCTTCTCCTTTTCTCTTCCTTAGTATCTGTTATGCTTTCCACATGAAACAAAATAAAATAAAACGACTTACGCATACATAAGTTCTTCTTATTCGAATGAAAGATAAGCAGATGTAGCAGGTGTAGTCATCTCTTGTATTGCTTTTTAAAACGACGTCTGATACAGAGTGTGTGCTAGTGATTCAAAGATAACAAATATTTAAATAAAATACCTTTCAAATATATTGATTTGTAATGATACTCTGATGTTGTAGTTTGCATAAAGTGGTGCTTCTCACTTTGTCACCCAAAAGAGGATTCCATATGAAACTTGCACTAATTGATAACAAGTAAATTTCTCTTAAAGTTGGCAATGTAGAAATCGCATAACTGCAGGCTGCATTATAAATGATAAATCGATATGCTGAGTTTCTCAATATTTTTGCATCGAGCCTCCCCTCGGCTATAATTATATATTTTAATGGCGCCCTCACTAACCTAACTTAATCTACGATCATAAACACGTGGAGGGTGAAGGCGAACTGAAGATGGGACGGTGTCCATATTAATTGTCCATATTAATTTTACTGGTTGAATTTCTCTCGAATAGTGGAGGCAGATAACAGATAGGAGAATGGGGAAGAAAATGTAGAGAGAGTTTGATAGAAGAGGATGAAAAAGAAGATTGCGTAGTTGGTATAGAAAAATATAAAAAAATTGAAATAAATTTAATGAAACATGGTAGTACTGTATGTCCAGATAGGATACAGATAGAAGTGTGGAAGACTTTAAATAAGGAAGGCGTCAGTGCGTTAACAAGGATTGTGAATGTTATGTGGAAAGGAAAAAAGACCAAGATTGGAAGGTGCCGGTGCATAAAAGGGATAACAGAAATGATATCGGGAATTATAAGGAAGTAACTGATGAATGGGATATACAGGTTGTATGCAATCAAAAATTGGAAATGGTTGAGAAGAGTGTATTTCAAAAACGCGGACTCGGTTCGTAAAAGGCGGAGGTACAGCAGATTACATGTAACGTTCAATTATTGTATTATAATCCGGAAAATAAGTAAGGGAAGAAAATTATATCATAGATTTGAAAGCTGCCTTTGCTTAGATAGTGAGAAAGAAATTGAAAAAATTATCTGTTTCATTTCTTAACCTTTCACCTACTTGCTCTGTCCACCTGCTCAACCTATCTGTTTCATAACAGTCCATGTTAGATCATCCTCTATATAAATTCTGTCACCCTTCAACATGCTTTTTCTTAACATGACTTTTCTTTTCTCCTCCCATGTTTCAAACTTTCTCTATTGTTTCTTTCTGTTTTACCCACTCTCTATATTTCTTTCACATCTTTATTATAATTTAATATCCTCCAAATTTGCTCCTTTAGACAGTTTATGTCATTCCCTCCTTCATCGATCTCATTGATTATAATATTCCACTTTCTTTCCTGCCTTTGTTTCATATTCATTGTTTTTTAACATATTTATTATAACAGAATCATTGAGCCATAAAGTTCGACGTATATGACAATGCCATAGAATTGAAATCAAAATGTTATATGTCAAAACGTTCATGAATTTTCATGAGGTCATGAATGTTCATAAATGTTATAAATGTTCAAGAAATGTTCATGAATGTTTTGAGCAAAATGGTTAATCATCCATGAAGTCCATGTTTGCTCAAGAAATCAATTTTGGTTTCTGTATTAACCATCTACGACGGGATGGACGAGATTGAATGGACGAGGTCTAAGGTACTGTATGGAAACGTACCTTAAAGTGGTCTACAGATGAAGCAAAAAAGACTGAGTGGATGCGATTACCGCACGCTATCGGTAACTGAGAGGAGAATATATGTACTTAAACACTTGCGCACGGATTAAGTGGACGAGATCTGAAGTACTGTATGGCAACAAAACCTTAAGGTGGTCTACAGATGAAACAAAAAGACTGAGTGGATGCTGCCGTTCTTCGCACGCTAACGGTAATTGAGAGGGAAGAATACTTAAACGGATGCAGCAATCTTGGAACACTCTCGCATTATGTATGAAAGAAAACAAGGACATAATTTTAGTAGTAGAAGGGCAGAACTAGCGTATGCTCAGACGTATACTTGAACCTAAAGAGCACACAATGGACTTTGAACCTAATTTGTGCACATCCTTGTTTTTTTTGTCCCTAATTTAAAAATAAAAAATATTTATAATCAGGGACACGTAGTGACCTACCAGATTTATAATATTTCATTCTTAATTTTTCGACTCCAATAGTTTCTAATGCTCAAGAAGTATACGATCTTCTATTGGCAATTTACTCTTTGTATTGAAAGTAACACGTGTTTCGGATGATTGAGCAAGTATCATCCGAAACTATCAATACCCAAAAGTAATCTTATTGGGTCTTGAAACAAAACTCCTACATGTGCATGGATCTGTAAGTTAGACTGAATTTTTATAGCATTTAATCCACAAGAACATGAACCTAATGCGAACTGAAGGTATTATTATAACTTCCTAGTGAGTATAGAATTTAATCCATGGCGGTTTAAATTCATTGAGGAAAGGACTTCCTAATTTTATGTAATTTATGGAAATAGTTCTCGTCCTGTATAGTTACAAGAAAAGGGAAAACATATTAATTACGTACTAAATAAATATGAAATTGTATACCTTGCTCGATATGGCTACAGAATTTTCCTTCAGAAAAGCTGTATAT
>WYDF02191894.1:5005-17192 GCA_009867245.2 Adranes taylori | reverse complement strand
CCGACGCTAACAGGTCACCACCCCCCCCCCCTCTCTCTCTCTCTCTCTCTCTCTCTACCTGACGAAGCTGTAAAAATGTGTGTAGAATGGCGATTTATACCGCCTTATGGGCGGTATAAATGGGTGGATTACCCACACATGGGTGGATTATGGGAATCGGGAATCAAAAGAGTTAAGTATCACTTAAAGAGGGTTATGCTCCTTTAACTCTAGAGAGTTCATATACACTTTTGCATCAAATTGAAGCAATACTTAACTACCGCCCTTTATATCCTATGTCTTCTAACCCGAATGATTTGGAAGTATTGACGACTGTCCACTTCCTTATTTGTCGATCGAGCAGGTCCATCGTATAAATATCTACGCATATGTTACCAGAGCAGAGATTGGACATCCATCAACCCCTGCAGTTGATACGCCAGCATTTTTGGAAACGCTGATACATCTACGAACTGCAACAACGTCAGAAATGGAGGTCCTTAAAGGGACCCGCTCCATGTGTTGGGGATCTCGTGATCGTAAAAGATGAACTGACCAACCAATCCGTTGTGTTGGCCAACTGCTCACATGGAACACCCCGGCGACGATTACATCGGGCGTGTCGTTTCGCTAAGTAGCGCTAACGGGTTAACAAAATGCGCAGTGACAAACTTATGTTTTAAAGTAATTAAGTTAAGAATAACGCGCAATTTTAAATACGCAGATATTGATTTTCCTAATATCCATTTTGCTAGTAATAAAATAGTTCGTAGAAAACGGTTCATTTGTACCTTTCAAACGTGACAAAAGCTTCTTTCTAGTGTGAGAAAGGAATGCAAAATTTAGCGTACCAGGAAACGCATTTGAAAGGGCCATAAGCCGCCCGCTTGTACTTAGCGAATAACTCAAATTGGACCCATGCCGACTCCTCCTTTTCGAACTAGATGTGCAATACAAAATCAACACGAATTACTCTCGTTCAAGCATTTCTCGTTTTACCGGGTTTTTTTTGCTCTATAAGAAGTTTGAACGTTTGTCAATTCAATACGATTATAATTGCAGCCGTTTGTTTGTTGCACGTGTTAACATTACTTTCGCCGAAGGGTAATTAGCTCGAAATTATAACCCAGTTAGTCTACAAGAGACGAACTTAGTTCCGGGCTTACATACGCCGACTAAGATGTTTTGATTTTATTTACCAAACATAATTCATCAGTTAAAATCAATTACGTTATCATATATATTTTTTAGTGTAAATATGTTATTTTATAATTATTGTTAGTTCAAATTAAAAGAGTAAACTCACGTCATTAAACTTCAACACAGTATTTAATTTTGCATCAACCCCTCTTCATGATTCGCAAAATATCATAACGAATACAAACCACCACCAGCATATTTAATTTAAGTAATATTCTAAATATTATATTTGAATGTATAGTCACCTAAACGTTTTATCTCTATTGAGAAGGGGTAGTTTTATGGGGAGCTTTAAAGGACATGCAAAGGTAAACTGACATATTTGCAAAGCAGCCGAGACGTTTTATTAGGTCTCGTGTTTGTATTTCTGCTTATATATTCGCGTATATACAAATATAGAGCTTTCTGTATATTTAGAAGTTGACTTTCTTCTGAATTGAATTTTGCGAATATACGAGTTTTGTTATTTAATATTCAATTTTGAAATATATTTTCTGTACAGGAAAAAACATTTTTTTTTTCTAATGTAAATGCATATATTAAGATCTTCTAGACTTTTCTAGAAGTTGAGATTATACATATTTTTAATTGTACAGCTGCATCAATCAGTATATAAACCAATTGTTTACAATAACTATTATACTTTATTCTCTAATAAGCATGTGATTAGTTCGCGTAGATTTTATGTTTTATATAACTTCAAGCGGTTTTACCTTGGCACTTAGTAATTAAATTTATTATTTTTAAATGTATAAAATTTTTTTAATCAATTTGGAATATAACTAAACCTTGCGTTATATCACCATTGCCAAATATATTGTAATTAAATTAAAGTGTAATTAAGTTATTAAATCAAATTCAAACAAATTAAATTCTTTAAATTTTGTTGCCACTTACCAGAAATTAAAGGGTTGAATTAAAAGCAAAACTAGCGTAGCTAGCTGACAACCTAATTGTTATTTAAATACTCCAACAGAGTACACAACATAAAGGGCAGCGCTAAAACCTAGCTTGGTGTATGGAGAGGAATTGTGATGTAATAGTTCGATTCGAGTTAAAGATGTAATAACAAAGTGCCATGACAAACTTATAGGACACGCAATGGGTGCGTCGTAGTTCGTAAGATTTGCGGACTTAAGACGGGATTTGAAAGCAACTTATTAAGAAACTCCGTAGTTCGTAGGACAGAAATGCTCGAAAGATTAACTGAAACCTTCGAAGTAGTACGCGAATGGGCTAATCTCCTACTTTGATGAAACTTATCGGGTCACTCCATTAATGTCTTAACATTGTAGCTGAAAACATATTAGAGTCCAAAGCCTGAAATATGGACTAAGTAGTTGTTAGAATCTTGAAAATATATTCCTCCAATGAAGGAAGGATTTGTGTTCTAAATTAGTTTTATGATGTGTGTGCTTGATACTTCTAAATTTTGTATATAATTCAGGACGGCTAGATTTTGTGAAAAACTGTTATTATTTAAGCATGCTGTCTGCTAGACAAACTAGTGCAAGAAGGGCAAATGCTAGTTAACACTTAAAGTTTCATTTTAACTTCTATTCATTAAATAAGTTAGAATTTTATCATGAGAAACGAAGAAGCGGCATTATGTTTGCCGTCGGATAAAAACAAAGCGATGACGAGAATTATCAAATTATTTGTATCAGAGAGAAGCATCGCTGATAGGTCATGAGCAATCTATAACACAACGTGTGGTTATCAGTGTACTTTTGAATAAATCAATCTAATTGATAGTAAATCAATTATAGATGAAAACGTACCGTATGGCACTGTATAAGTATGTATGAAAAACTCAGATCTGATTGAATATGAATCCATGTTGGCCGAAAGTAATTTTGATAGACAATTAAATGAGAATACATTAAAGTATAGCAATTTGCTAAAGAGGGGGAAAACTAGTGAGAGGTACCGACATAATTTCGGTAGAAAAATTTACTGGTCAAAAAAAGGAATAAAAACTATACAATGCTACAGAGAGTGATTTTTGATATTTAAAGACTGGATCTATATCAAACTGACTTTCGAACATAAATCCATGAATTAATTTAGATCAAATTATAATTAATTCAGCCAAATAAAATCATGAATAAATTCAAGTGTTAAATTTAGTATCGGAAATGAAATTAGATATGAGGCCTAGTAGTAGACAATAATTGGTAATAAATTAAACAATGTTTTTGAGTATGAATTCTTCATATAAATAAAATTATTAGGCAACAAGTTTATTTATTGGAATAAATTAAAATGAATGAGAGACAAATTGTCAGTGTTTGCGATGCACAGGGTTGGTTAAATTGATGGTTGATTTAGTATAATTAAATAAGAAAACTACTAGCAACCTTACCAAGGGCAAAGTCTATATATATATGTATATATATATATATATATATATATATATTATTCAGTGTTAGTAAACAAGGGGATGATAGCTTCATAACATTACAACTTCATTTCGTAGATAGATAAATTAAAGTAGGTATTAAAGTAAATCGCGTTTTCTAAGTATTGAAAGAAGCGGTACCTAAGAGTAGGGGACGATCGCTACGTGCCCATACAAGGATCCTCTCTAACCCGCGTCACATTGGGGAGTAATAGTTTCTCCAAATTCACACGTGACAGTATTACATTAGAAAATGTGGAGTAAAAGGATAATTAATAAAACGTTTTTTTTATTAATTATCCTTTTTACAAATCTGTATGCGGCAAAAGATAAAATATCTGTCACCTAAACTTCTAAATTGCTTAGTACACGTTCTATCAATATAACAACCAACTCAAACATGCCGGGCACATACTCTGACACCATTCATCTGTCTAGCGAACAACTATCTCGTGTGCAACGATTCGTAACTTATTTGCCCTTACGTTTTGGACCATTTTCTCCCTACACGAACAAGGAAAAAAAAAGAAGAAGAGGGAAAACATCCTTGCGTAACACGTACTGTTATAGTAGATACACTTGTCGGTTACGAGCACTCGTCCTTTTCTAGCTAACGTACGGTCTGTTGATATCCATCCCAAACAAAAGCCAACCTTCGCTCCTACACGGTTCTTTTACGTTAATGACACCGAGTAACCTCAAGGGTTGTTTTTGAGTTTACGTTTAGTCCGAGTTAATTTTCTCACTTTAGGAAATGCTGAGAAACAAAGAATGAGGATATGTTGGGGATTTAGTAGCGTTTTGTTTCTATACATATCGTTACATATATGCGTTTCTGTTGTGTGTATTTATTGAGAAGAAAACAGCGATATTCTTTTGTAACTCAAATATTACACTTATATTTTGCCTCACACATAAAATTATTGAAATAATTAGAAAATATTTATTAAAACATCAGTTATTTATTACCAAAGCAATAAATGTACAATAATAAACAGATAGCAATGACATACATACAATTATAATAAAATTACGGCTACATATAAAATTAGTTGAAAAAGTATTAAATTTTATAACCTATTTTGTTGAAAAAAAAAACGTTTTGATGTGCAACAGTGGATGTCTTGATTTATTTGAGTCAAATTTTCTACATAACCTGCGGGAATTCTGTAGTTTTCTATATTTTGTTATTGAGTTGCCTGCATTTCCGTAATAAATAAAGGTGGCGTACTGTATAAAATTATTTTAAGTTAAGTACGACTCCTGACCATCTCTGCGTCGGACAGGTTGTAACAAAGTTACATGGGCCTCTCACTTGAATAATTAATATTCATACAAGTGCGTATCCGCTGCGTGCATAGTACCGCGTGGCACGTAAACAGCAAATAACTAACTTGATATATCCAGCAAATTACTTAGTTGACAAAACTTTAACATATTTATAAATAAGCATTAATATAGACTTACGTGTCGCTCTTCAGCTGAATTAAGACCTGCAGGGAAGCAAGTTGATGTGAAGTTTGAATGTTTGAATCAATTGATTAATACCGTTCACCAATGTGAATGAACCAAACAGTGGATAACATGAAACAAAAGAAAAAAGATATAGACAATATACATACAAACAATATATAATTACTAAAAATTAAACATAACCTGAAATAAAGTGTTGAATTAGATAATTATATAATTATATACATGCACCATAAGCTTGAACTGGTGATATGCGGTCATATACAACCTTATCAATACTAAATCTTGTTGATATTTGACGTTAGCGGCACCTATCGCGCCAAGCGGTTACAAGTATACCGGTAGGTCAGTTATTTCTGAGTAGAACAATTACAGCTATTTTGCGCAAAATATTTGGTGGGATATACAGAGTCACCACGTCACAAAAAGTGTTTAGTTATGCAATAATTAGTATTATCTTAATAGGAAGCTTAATCAAATAAAGAAATCTCTGATGTGCCCAGCTTTGAGGTGACTATTATGAAATGGTTTAACGACCTAGATAGCAATCTAGAAGAGGAAAAAATAATAGTCTAGATCTACTTGATTCTAATCCAGACACAAAACAAACCGGATTCGATAATAAAGATATAATGGTGATGAAGATATAATAGAGTAGAGAACAAGAAGGTTTTCAAGAAAGGATCAAATATAAAACTTTGTCCTCTATGCAGAGCAAAGGAAAAGAAGCAGCTGCACTTCTCCTTGCTCTTCTCCAAGAGAACTCCTGCACCAGCTCTACCCAAGAGAACTCATACCAAAACTCTTTCCTACAATCTACTCAGATAAATAGCTAGTGGCAAAAGTCATGCGAGCATTTTGGACAATCCAACTCCTGTCAATCACTGTCACTGTATTTTTTCTAATGATGCAATTTTAAACGTGTAAGAAGAGAAAGGAAACGCTGGCTTTAGCAAGAATAAAATACAAACCCCGTTTGATTTTATGTTGACATGATAGAACTAACACCTCTGGTTGGAATTTTGTATTTTTATTGTGACGAAAATCATGTAACGAGAATCTTCAAAGCCACAGATGGAACAGGCAGAAACATTTTTTGGTGCGCAATTTTGAGAAAATAGTTTTACTGTCCTGCTTAAGAGTCGACCGTGATGATACTTTACGTGAGACGAAAGAAAAAATATAGATAAGGCAGCTATGGATTTTCATTAGAATCGCTAAGAACTCCAAAATAAGAAAACTATTGACGAAATTCCTATTGGCTTTCGGGGTAAATCTAAAGAACATATATATGCCAAATAAATATGGCATAACAATTATGGCCCTGTCTTGACACTCATATAATGTTTAAATTTATTCAGGAACAGGCAGTGATGGCCCAGGACTGAAAAGCAATACAGTTACAACTCAAGCTATTCTGAATTATATATGCTTCATTTGTTTGGAAAGTGCAAATGATGCTCAAGCTAACAGCAACTTTATTGTTGTTGAAATATTACTTTGCCTTAAAGTTCAGCTGTACTCAAGTGGCTAATAGCTTACTGAAAAAGAAATAACTTACTTTGGAACGAAACAAGAAATAAAAAAAAAGGTAAGCGTCGAGTGCCTGCCACCAAAAACTAGATCTTTAAAGCTTCCTTATATGGATTTAAATGTAATAACACATTTAACTCTTATGTTCTAAAAAAAATAAGACAAAATTAATTACTTTTTTCCATTACAAAAATAAGGCTGCTGATACAGAAACTAGAAAAGAAGAAATAATTTCTTTTTAGAATACTGGAAACTCCAGATTATCTGCGAGTTGATCCGCAAAGCTGATTATCCAATAGGAAATAATATAAAATAGCGTTTGAAGGAAGTAAATGTGTCTAAGAGTAGGGTGTTTATAAAACTGTACGGGGTATTTTGAAACAAAGAGATAAACTAATGAACTTTGCTTCAATGTTGAACAATGCTTCGGGTTTGTAAAAATGTAAAACAATGAAGAACTGTACTTGAGTTGGCATTGGCGGAGTGAGTGAAGGTACACCTGTAATGTAATTTTGATCCGTCATTCGGTTGGTTAACCCATAACAAGGAGCTGATTATTTTCAACGTGATTTTGATGAGTTTGTACTGACTGAAGAACTATCTTTCGAGCAAATTTACAACGCAAACAAATCAAAACTCTTTTAGAAGTTTAACTCTTTTAGCCACTTTAACTCTTTTAGTCAAGTAGAGTGACACAAGAGTAACAAGGAGAGAATAACAATCATGTTATGCAGTAACGCTACAGATGGTCATAAACTTAAGACATCTTGTTATTCGAAAGTCTAAGAAACCAAGTTCATTTGAAGGCACGAGAGCAGAAAACTTATCAGTTGGTTAATTCTACTGAAAGAAAAAATGGATGGACCAACAAATATTTCAAGAGTGGTTCGAAAAGATTTTTGTGCCTCAAGTGCGTAAGCATTTTGAAACAAGGATCTTGTCAAAAAAAAACCTGTGTTGTTGATTGATAAAACACCCTTGCACTCAGCTAGAAGTATGCTTAAATTCTCTGCCGGCAAATTTTTGCTGTCCCTAAATGTTACTGCGCTAGTGCAGCACATGAATCAGGAAGTTATTGCAACCATGAAGAGAATTTACAGATGCTAATGTCGAAAATTGCAGAAAACTATGACCTGAAAATGTTTTGAAAAATTATAAAATCTTGGACTCTACTTGGACAGAATCTGGATCAAATATTGAATCTGGGTAGGATTTAATCAAACCCTCAACGCTTGAAAAATTTGGAAGAAAGTCTTGCCAAATGTCGAATCAAATGACAACCTAAACATCAGTGAAGAAGAAACTGAAGACCTGCCTGCCGCTACACTCGACTTAGTGAAGTCAGTTCCGCGGGAAAGAATGTCGACGAACAGAACATTACAGAGTGGCTGAACTTTTACTCTAGCGATACGGTATTTGTAGGTCGAAGACAAAGCAAACAAAGCAAGTGGAATGAGCAAAGTGCAGAAGATGAGCCCAACGCGCAGGCGTGGATTACACATAAAGCGGCTTTGTAAAACGTCGACGGACTGTTACAATATTTACAGATTGTATCTACCTTATATCATTGTTCATACCATAGCTACGTCGTAAGTACTCTCTTTTTGTTTGTAATATGTAGGTTATATCGAGTAAATTATAAGTATTTTTACTGTATTGTCGGGATAATCTGGAGTTTACTGTATTTCTCAAGGAATGGTCAAAGCATGGAACAAAAGTGCGATAGTTTTGTGATAAGGCGATGAACTCTGAGATGACCAATTTGTCGCTCCTAAACATTTCATCTGAAAATTGATGTTATACATATACACGCCCAAAAATTAGTGAAAAAGATCCAGACATCAGTTTATCAAACACCACAAAAGAACTGAGAACAAAAAACTGCCCCGTGAACTTCGAACTTCCATCTCAACTTCACACTTCCATTTGACAAATCCTTGCACCTCCCGGTGCCCATGGCTATGAGTAAAATAAAGAAAACACGTCGTGAAAAGTGACCGAGATCCAATGAAAGAAAACTGTAATCTCTTGCAAATTTTGTAGGGCGCCAACAGAAGCAGAATGTAGAGAAAAAAAATTGACAAAAATTGTTTGTGTTGAGCAACAAATTTTGTTCCATAAATCTAATGTCGAACTTCTTTTCAAATATAATTTATTTTATTTTTTTTACAAGATGCTTCTGGTTTTGTGTTCTTGAAGTTACCCAAAATAAGTTTATATTCAAATTCAGATATAGTTTATATTTGAAAAAAATATAAGCTTTATTTGCCTTATTGAAAATTATTCAATTTATAAAAGGACAATGGGATAAATTTATTTAAATGTGGGATATGCCAAGATCCCACGTGACTAAATATTACACCAAATCTTAAACACCTCACCAGTTAAGAGTTAAATCAATTAAAGAAGATAAGAATATAATATAGATAAATAAACAAACCCAATAAACAGATTATTATTATTAGTATTAATATCAATTAAAAGCATGCTTTTAACACACGAGATGATATTAAATAGAAAATATTAAATGCCTCTTAAATAAATCACATTTAAACATCAACAGAGAGAGAGGAGTAAATATTTAAGCGTCAACCAAAATGTACAATTAAGCAAAGACAAACAACGGTCCTACTAAAATTTGGGGAATTAATTAGAAAAGGAGCGAGTGAGCGTTTGGGAAGTGTATTCTTGCATTTCGTACAAACACAAACGAACGATGAGAAAGTTCTTAGCTACTCAATTACAACGCTGCTACCAGACGTTTTAAAAGCATCAGACTATTTTGGCTTTTATACAAGACAAGGTTTCACAGCGTTTTATGTCTGTTATCAAGAAAAAAAAATTGATAAAAAAACACATGAAGGAAGTCTAGGTAAACTAAATTAGAAGCACATTTATCACCGATAGCGTCCGAAATTCCTGTAAACCTCGCCTCCCATGTTTGTAATTACATTTCCATTTAGAAGCTATTTTTTACAAACGATTACCAGTTGACGTAATCACTTTTTAGACAAAGTCACAGTCACTTCTTGGGCATCACTTTTTAGATAAATAACTGACGCAAATACCGAGATAAAACGAAAACAAAGAAAAATACTAAAACCATAAAAGCGTGCAGCCCGTCAATCAATAGTAAAACGAGAGGAATATTACAATGCACTTTCTTAAGAAAGTGATAGCTCCCTCGACAAGATTAACACAGTTTTGAAAATTTAAAAAATGATTAAATTCACAACATTTTTTATTAAAAAAAAAATTGAAACGTGTAATACGGACGTACCTATGTGACATTGCATAAGATTTAAATTTATGAAATTTTCCATTTTAATGAAGTGATGGAAATTACGATCCATCTGTTGTAACGTTTTCTCGGCTCGATGAAAACATACGAATCCATGTGTTGAATTGTTAGAAAGGGCTTAAATATGACTACGGCACATAGTTAAAAAGCTTGCAAAAATTGTTAATTTTAGTATTATTTTTACGGGACATTTTTAGATATTTCTATTCAGTACTCTTGAACTAGTTTGTTACCGGATTAATATACCCTATGTAAATTAATTCTAATTCATTAATATATAAATAATCCGCTATTATAATACAAATTGACAATTTTAATTTAAATCAACAGATATAATTTAATAAATGAAAGAAAAACTGCGATGTTTAACCCCTAATGGCGTGAAAAGCAGACGTGCGTCCTAAAATGTCGCGACAATTGCACGGCCAGCAAACAGAATTCATCGAAAGAAGATATTCTCAGATGCATGTACACCGACACCGGGAAAGATTCGCGAAATTCTGCATCCATACGAAAAAGCATTATTTCGCAAATGTCAGGGTCTCACACCGACATCGTGGATTATAACTACCAACGCAATTATCATTATTATTTCATCAAGGAAGCAACTTTAATCAAGGAAGCAACTTTACTCACTCACACGTATTAAGGGCATTATGTTAACCGTTTGAAAAGAAACAAACAGAAAACATCAGACTTCAAATTTTCAGAGCCGTATTTTAAATATTTACAAAAACGGAATTTTGAAATTTACTCTAGCATGGTTATTTTTGATAATATTAAAAAACTTTTAAGTAGTGTTTTGTTACATAAGTAACATTCTTAAGTTTACCGTAAAGAATTACGTATTACAACGTTTCGTAACTGCGTAGACACCATCAACATTATTTTTTTACATATGGACTTGGATTTTTTTCATCAAATCGTTTCAAAATTGTATTTTAAATACAAACCTGTATGACTAAAAATCATTAGTTACAGTTTCTATAGATTTTAACATGGTTGTTATTTTAAATGCCGGCACTGGCGCGATTCGTTTGCACTTACGATATATTTAGTTTAGCAGGATAAAAATGAAATGCAAAACATTTTAATCAAAAAGACCTACTTAATTTTTAGGAAACTAGTGCTTGATAATAAATTTTAACAACGTTCTCTGGCATTTTGATTTAAAAAGATCAACTAGGATAGGTAAAAGAATAATGTGTTTTAATTAACTTTAAACTTTTTGTCAAGCACTAGGTTCCCAAAAACTAGGTAGATCATTTTGATTAACAATTTTTGGGATTTTTAATCTGCTAAACTAAATATATCGTAACTGGAGCACTGACTTTAAAAATAAAAACCACGTTGAAATCAACAAAATATGGTACCAATGATTTTAATCATACAGGGTTGTAGTTAGAATACAATTTCGAAACGATTCAATAAAAAAATGAACCAGGTCCACATTTAAAAAATAATGTTGATGGTGTGTACGCAGTTACGATACGCTGTATTACATAACTGTTCACGCCTAACTTAAGCATGTTACTTATGTAACAGAAAACTACTGTAAAGTTTTTTTTTTAAATTATCGAAAATAATAATGCTAGAGTAAATTTTAGAAAATTCCACAATTTTGTTTATTGTAAATATTTTAAATACGGCTCTGAAAATTTAAATGCTGATGTTTGCTATTTATTTGTTTTATAATTATCTACAGTTTTTCCTCTTTAGGCGTTCTCTATCTTTTCTACTTTAGGAGATAGCAATACTGTCTCAATTAGAAAGTGTGCACCCTGTATGCATACGTGTATAATTGTTCGCTTCCGCGGATATATTGTCGCGATATTCAACAATCCAATTACACACGTATTTTTTGATTAGCTGGTTTCTACATGGACAGGGGTAGAGTTGCTCGCAAGTTCGCTTGCGCTTTAATCTCATAAAAGAGAACATCTTATGATATCATACAATTTCAACAGGGATGTAATGCAGTATTGTTCCTTAAGATTCCCAACCGATAAAAAAATCCTTCTTATTGGTAGAAACTTTACACTTCGTAAAGATTTTAGCAGAAATCTCGTCCAGGTCAGGCCTAAGTGCCGCTGCCAAAAGTTTCTTCTCAGCTAATTACATATAAAAGAACCCACCAAGCTAGCCTTCCATAGACGCAATTTTTGAATTGGTGTCTTCGAAAGTGCTAATCGATTTTTCGGTCAGCGAGTGACTATTGCAGCTATTAACTAATCTGATCCAAATAAATGTTATAGTAAATATTCATTCAACATATATTAAATTTACGCAAAAAAAATGTT
>WYDF02191783.1:0-21690 GCA_009867245.2 Adranes taylori | reverse complement strand
GAGAAAGTTAAGAATACTGATATTAGTGCGATTAGGGAGTTAGGAAGTAGAATGGGGAGAAGTGTGGGGGAATTCATTAATCATAGAATAAAGGGGAGGAAGAAGGGGACTGTGAAGGACATATAGGGGGACGTAGCAGGATTCTATGGGGTAAGGGCTTGGCCTTCCCTGATTCCATGAAGTAATTAACATGAGCATTAATTTTAGTCCTTTTTTGTTTCTTTGTGTTATACGATTATTGTTAAATATGTGTAGAAATTCTGCGAATTCTATGCCAATAAAGGTATTTTAATTTAATTTATAACTTTTTTAAGAGCACATTAAAAAATATAAATTCAAAAACTAATAGGCATCAGAAGACACCCAATATCTCAAAGCTTGTACGCCGGAAAGATAACTCTATCCTCTTCAAACTTATATGGGATAACTCCAACAAAGTTAAAAATATTATTTATATATGAGCTAAAAATATAATCAATACCTGAAATTTCAAACTTTCATCTAATTAATATTATACGTACAAACAATTACAATATCAGTAAATGTAGTTTCGTTCATTTTCGTATTATATTTGTTTCATTAATTAATGAGAAAATAAATTTGTTTTTAAGTTAATTTTATATTAATTAAATTCCTTATATATTCCTATATACTTATAAATAAGGCGATATTCCCTTATGGCATATTAAATGCACTGTATTCTGCTCGTTACCATACCCTATTTGTATCTACGATTCAAGTATACCGTACAAGAGAATAGGAGAAGTAGATCGACTATTCTAATCCCTACAGGTATTATAGAAGAGACGAGATATTAATATTCAGTGTTCATACACATGTCTGCTGTACAATTCCCAATATATTAGTTTCTACGTTTGTATCAAAGCAATTGATCGCTGCAATGATTAGCTTCTCTTGTTAACTCTTCAAATTAAATCATAAACAACTGTTCATAATATAATGTTTAAGGAGTTTAAAGGTGTTAAACAGAACACTGTCCATATACATTTTTTTTTGTTTCGAGAAGGAAGTGGAGAATCATCAATTGACTGAGTGTGGGACTTTAACCCACTAAAATCCACTTCCTATTGGGAATGTGTAAATTAGGAGATCGGAAAATTTGTTTGTCAGCAAATAGCTTGCAGGAAAGATATGCTATAGCATTTGCTTTATAGTCAAGGGGAACCTTCAGAAAAACCTTGGCCAAACCTTGGTCAACCGATGAGTGATTTGGTTGAATGGGGTGAACTGACTTTGTTTGTTTGCCCTGTGTACTTTTGGTTGTACTTGCATGGCTGTGCAAGTAGGTTTTTGTTGACCTTAACAGAGAGGAAGGATGTTTTAGGGAAGAGTATTTGTTTTGTTTGCTTACTTCACTTTACTTTAGCTGGCTCCACAGACCATTAAGATCCTTGGCTGCCACTACAGCTTGATTCGTCTCTTGACATCGTCGTCCTCCTCCAAGTGCGGACGTTTAACTTCTGCACATCTTTACTTACATCGTCCATCCACCTTTTGCGTGGTCGCGCTACTGATCTGCTACCTTCTGGTCGGTTGTTTAAGACTTTTTGTGGTACTCTGAATCCATTCATCTGCTCGACATGCCCCAACTACCTGAGTCTGCTGGCTTTTATATCGTTGACAATAGATGGCTTCTGCTTCAATGCTTCTAATTCAGCATTGGTGCGGATTCTCTAGCCTTCCTCGTCCCGGAGTGCTCTGAAGATTTTTCTAAGGACTATCTGCTCCCACACTATCAATATGTTCTCATTCCTTTTCGTAAGCGTCCATGCCTCCGAACCATACATGACGACTGGTTTAATGATAGTTGCATACACTTTTAGTTTTAATTCTTTAGAGACTATGGATGATTTTAAGATAATTAAGATAGGCGTAATAACATCTATTGCCTGCCATCATTCTAGCTTTGATTTCATGGGGATGTGATGTCATGTGATGTGTGATGTCATTATATTTAGTTATCACACTTCCGAGGTATTTAAATTTGTCGACTCTCTAAAACCCTTCAAACTGCTTCACGTTTCTTCACCGAGTAGTGTTTCTACTGTTTATCATGTACTTAGTCTTCTCTCTGCTTATTTCTAGATCCATAGGTTTGCCTTCCCTCTGAAGTATTTGAAGATACTCCTTTAGTGACTCTGAACTCCTAGTCACTAAATCAATGTCGTCTGCAAAGGCTAACTGCTAACATTTTCTGTTGTATATATATATATATATATATATATATATACAAAATTACTGGGTTAACGCGTAGTTTCCTCATGACTACTTTAAGTGTTACATTAAAAAGTAGAGTCGACAGTGAGTCTTGTTTCAAGCCCCCTATAATTTCAAAACTTCCTGACAGCTCACCTTTCACCCTTACTTTGCTGCGTGTTTCTACAAGCGTCATTCTTATTAGCTTGATCAATTTGGTCGGCACATTAAGTTCTTCTTGTATAACCTTGAAAAACTGACTTCTTAGTATTTTGTCGTACGTTGCGCGGAAATCTATAAACATTTGATGATTGTTATTTTGCGTTCATAACACTTTTCCAACCTTATGGTGAATATTTGATCGATGGTCGATGGTCGGTTGTAACGAAAACCACACTGATATTTTCCCAATGCGTTCTCCACATGGGGTTTTAATCTTGATGCTAGCACTGCCGACACTTTTATAGCCAGCATTAATAATAATATTCCGCGATAGTTACAGTTTAGTCGATCCCCTTTCTGCTTGCTTGTTTACTTTTTTTTTAAATTTTATTCATTTGTTTTTAGTTTTTTATTTTAAATTTTTATATGTAGTGTCAGGGATAGAATCATTTTATGGAAAAGGGAATGATTTCGAGTATATCTAGAAGATCCACTTGGGGTTCTTGCATTGTTTGTACGATTCGAACTGGCGATTGTGGTAAGAGTCTGCGTGGCAGTTTGTTTTGGTGGTAACTTGCTTTCCAATCGGAACGAAGATTTTGGTTGGCTATTTGGTTGTTTTCTGCCTCACCTCGAGTCGGATATCTAGATTGGAGAGATTTTATCGTAGGAAAATCGGTAGGGAATCGAAAATATAGCCTGTGAATTTTCGGTAGCATTCTACGTTAACAGGGTGTGAGTCTGTGCGCCTGCGTCTTTGAAAGTGTGGAGTACAGAATAGATCTGTAGACCATCAGTGGATTAATGTAAGTTTTGTAACTGTGGTGTAGAGTTTTTGACAGTCTCTAAAGTGTCCTCGGAATGTGGATATCAGGCTTGCGCGTTTGCTGTCCCTGGAAGATGTATTGTTTAGATCAGAACTTTAGTTACACGTTCTGTTGAAGGTTATCAGATTAGCAGATTTTGTCTTTTAACACAATGGGTTCATTCCAGAGGCGGAGTTTAATATGGGCTCGGTATTGAAATTTCTCTTTGTCGTGGTTGTGATGCTGAATGAAGGTAGCTCGTTTTGCTCGGATTCGGAGTGATGTGCCATTTTTGTGCCCATTTATAAAAGTTGTCAAGAGACATCTGCAAGTGGCGACTTACTATTTTTGCCTATTTGGTGCATCTCCAGTAAGCTGATGTATCAGTATGTTTTTTCATCCCCAGTAAGCAGTACAAGGCACAATGGGTATAAGGAGTGGTTGGAGGTTGGAGATGATAGTAGTACACAATGTACAAAAGAAGAGCAAGGGCAGACCCTGGGGCACGCTAGCTTGAAGGTGTATGGACCTGGTGTAAGGGTCTCCAATTTTACCATCTTCAGTGTGCTATGCTGAAGGAGATGAGGCTTATGGAGTTTCCGAACTAGGTTACCAGGTAGAGTCAAAAGCATGAGAGATATCTAGAAATACTTCCAGAGCGCAATTACTATTGTGTAGTACTTCCTGTGCAAAAATTAGTATGACTATTTCTTTGAGCAAGACGTACGGATTCCATAGCATTCATTTGAAATATTATGTACCACTATCCCGCGATTTACACGGAACTTTTTAAATGTAAAACCCTGTAAATCTCAAAGTATGCAAAAAACGCATAACTTCGTTGTTTATAATTACGTTTTTTTCAATTTTTAAGGTACATCAATCAAACAAAAATATTGAATGGCAAATAAATATATTAATTCTTTTATTAAAGAACTACAAAACAAAAGTAAAATCTAAAAATTCATAAAATTATTGATGGCAGTTACCTTCATGCATCACTGTCATTAATCAGTGTCAATTTCTTCTTCGCGATTGGTTCGATGTCACTTTCACCAGTCGATATAATTGTGGCGATTCGATGTTTGAAGAAGAAACATCTACACTCCTAAAAGATTTAGTAAATAAATCCGTTATTAACATTTGCTTGTGATTCTTTGTTAGATCTTTATATACGTCATCATGATGAATGAAGCGTCACTGCTTGGTGTGATATTAATCACTGCGTTAGGACCAAGTTGGAATCAATGTTGTCCGTTCAACATTTGAATCATTTTGTATAAAATGTTTATCCAATTTTCTTCCCAATTCGAGTCCTTCGCGGATGAGTTTTGTTGTAAATGCAATTGGTTCAAATTCTTCTTCATCAGGATGTTATGGATGACCCGGTCCATTGTCAATTAGCAAATGCACTTTAAAAGGAAGTCCCAATTGTTGGCATCTGGGATAAAACATTTATGAAACAATTCGGCAGTCACCCATGTTTTTCTTTTTACCCTCCAATAGACAAGATGGTTGATATTTATTCCTTTAAATGTGCGTAGCATTTTTGTTTGGCAATAACCAGATTAATTTGTTAATAACCAGTTCATAATATAATTGCCTGAAGCGTTGCAACAGAAAATACTTGTTATGAGTTCTCTTACTGCTTTATTGCCGCTACCTGATTTATGAATTTTAGACACACAGATCCTTTGGGCTATTTTTTCCCCAAAGCTATAAACCCACTATAAACCTGATCAGGAGTGTATTAATCGTTGACAATAATTTCAGAATTTTTCTTGGATAATATTGCCCTTCATCTACACCGGCAGATGCCAGTTCACCTTTTAATTTTAAATGTGGAAAACTTTAATCAACTATGTTTTTCGAAACAACTATGACTTACAGTGAAAATCTGCTTCATTTCGACGATGGTAACTGCTGTTTAATTTATTCGTAAATCTGCAATAGCATTGGCATCAATTGGCATCTGTTTTTGAGTTTGATCTATACAAATCATTAACGTCTTATCCATGTTTCTCATTGCAATATCTCCGCCATATGAAAGTTTACTCATACCCGTGCCACCAGCTACAATCTTTCTAATTGAGTTTAAATTTTTTCTTATGGTTCTCATTATAGCTTCATTAATGCAATATAATGTAGCAACATCTATTATTCCTCCCATTTATCCCAAAAATTTTATTTTGGTATTCTTCTGGCAGAAAATTGATGTTTCTCACTGCTTCTATTTCGACAGTTGCCCCTAGAAGTTCAAAAAACTATTCACATAATTGATTTAATAAAGACCAAGGTGAATTATTTAAAAACGTACATCTTACTTGAAATTTGCGCCTGCTTCTGGGTTACCTTACGAAATTTTTTTTTCTCATTTGTTTATAATTGATGCCAGTCTTGTTCCGTGTCGATATTTCTGTTTTTGAGCGATTAAAAATTTCTTGTTACCGTCGATTTTTATCATGACTGCATAATGCTAACGTTATGTAAGCAAATAGCTGTCACTCTCATCAATGAACCCTTTACTCTCAAACTTTACCATTGTTTTGAACCCAGCCCTTCCTGCAATACCATCTCTCCGGTCTAAATCTCTCAACTCCTATAATAGAAGAATAATAATTATTCTCTTCAAATATTGTACTTGCACTCTGTTTGCATTCCTTCTTTTACATCCTGCCCACATTTCAGCCCCACACATCATTATACTTCTAACACATGCGGTCCGATTATTTGTACTCATTGTCACAGATTCCTCAGACTTTCCTTCCCACACACACCTCATTCTTTCCATAGCCACCCTAGCAATTTTCAGCACCATCATAACATCCTCTTTGCGCCAACGTTTATCGTTTTACCCTTTCTATTTTGTCTCCATTTACTTCAATGTTATCTTTTTTATTATCATATCCTCCATTCTTATACACCATCACGTTTATCTTTTTTACATTCATTTCTAACCCTTTCTATCCATCTACATTTTCACTTTCTCTATCACATCCATCATTTCGTCCTTTCTTTCGGTCATGCATACTACATCGTTCGCGTAACTTAGAGACCATATCATTTCGTAACCAAAAATACTCTCTCCAATTGATCTCTTTTTTACACAACTTTTAAACCAGCATATATATATATATATATATATATATATATATTAAATAATTTTCCACTCCTCCTAGTGATTTCAAACCATTCTGATACATTTTTTTCTACTCTCGCTTTTCTACTTCCCTTATAGATTGCTCTTATTACCTTTATCATTCTCTACCATTTTTCCAACTATTGCTTTTTTACTAATCTGTTAAATGTGGACGTTAAGTCCACAAACAACAAATATAGGTTCCTTTTTTTACCATTTTGTAGCCACTGTCCCTTAAGTAGGAACCAGCGGTTGAATACCGAAGGGAATGCAAAGCCACATGCTCAATATATAGTGAATGTTTGCTAGAGTAATTAAAGTCGGCGAATTGGAGGCTAAGTATTCAAATTATCTTTGCAATATTTTGTATTGTGAAGCAGTAGAGTTAGTCTAATGCATCTAGTAGAGATAAATGTCCTGAGCTTGTCGTAAGTCTGGTAATCCGATTGCTTGCTGAATTATGTCAGCATAGTTTAACCAATAGGAGTTTAGTTAGTGCTATTATAGATTAAATGGAAGGGTCTCTTCCGGCTTAGCTGCATTTTGGACAGGCCGGATATGACACGCTCCTCCATTTAGTTGTGCCTAACACACGCCAATTTTTGCCTTCCACAAATTTAATTGTTTCATATGTAAAGCCTTCGTAAAGTGAAATGTATTTGTGATAATTGTTTCAGAAATGTGTATTGGTTTTGAAATTATACGACTAGGCGTGAGTGGCTGATAAAGCCCGTTTGAGTAAGGAAATTGAAATTTTTGTTTGCTAAAATGGCGCTAGCGCATGTTTGAAATTTACAGGCAACATCTCTAGGGCTAGGTCCGAGACATATAGGTTGCGGCTGTACTTGCGGTTGAGGTGGCTGCTCTTTGTCGTGAACTGTGATTATTTGTTGTGTACACACCCTACAATATTTTGCCCCCCTACTAGCCGTGGAATAACAACTTTCAGTGAGAGTAACTGTTGTTCCCCAAGTGAGCAGGTTATAAATTCGTGTTGCATTATTTAATTTAACACTATATAATTTGCATTATATAAGCATTATATAATTTGTCTGTGGTCCCCCTATTTCGAACAAGCCATGTTATAAATAGGAAATTGAAATTGAACAATACTGCCATATTTAACATTTTAAAGAAAAACAATTTCTTTTTGTTTCTGAAAATATGATATCTTATTCCCAGTTAAATCATCTTTCATGTACGCATGAACTCATTGTAGTACTTTAAAACATGACCCCTATATCTTTCACGTAATATGAAAGATATGAATAAATCATATTTTCAGAATAGAATAAAATCGAATTAAATCAGATGTACACTAATAGATAGTCTTTGTAATTGAATTGTCTGCTATAGATTGTGTTTCTATTAATTCACCAAAGTGAAAAGAGTAAAATATCTACAAGAGTAGCATCTCCGTAACATTGTAATTCAAATAGAGCACTAAAACTGGATAAATTATGGAATGAAGACACAAGAGACTCTGCCAAACGAATTGAATTAAATTCGTCGCGAATGGCGAACGCGTTCGTTCTCACTCCCTCAATCTATCTAAATTCAACGTTCTTTTGTCTTTTATTCTAAGCTTTCTATGCGTTCGCGTTATTTTCTTTTTATTATTCTCTTATTTTCCTGTATTTTAAAATATACTAACTGAATGGGATACAATGCACCAAGAACAATACGAAGCTCCCTTTCTTTTAGAGATCCTTTATGATGCATGCGTCTAAATGTTATCAATCTGAATAGGTCGGATCATCAATGAATAATAGTGTAAGAAATGTTAATGAAATGAAACTGATGGGATTTAATTTAATTTTGAATTGGTTTTCTAGAAGTCAGTTATATACTATACAATGCACCCAGTAGTATAGAATAAATCCGATATTGTCACGAGTCAATTTGTCCTCGTTTTAATTTACTATGATAGGTAGTTTTGCGTGATTGATGTTTGTAAATAATTCAGGATGTCTGGATTTGGCGATATGTTGTTATTACGGAAGCAGTTGGTTTGATACACGTTGGAAAAAAGACACAGTCACCTACTAGCAATTTTACCTGAAAGAAGTTTTACAATTATAATGTTGAAATAATCATTTATCTTAAATAAACTCTAATTAAATCTTGATAAAATGCTTTTACACATATCTGAAGCCACCAACTCATGTAGCAAGCGTAGTGAATGAGTCGGGAGATGGCGTTGGTAATATGAGTAAGTAAAGATGATTGAGAAGCGGTCAATAGTTAGTAAAAGCATACTGTATGGTACTGTGTAAGTATGAGTGAAGAAAACAGATCGGATTCAACATGAATCCATTATGGCCGAAAGTAATTAGTAGAGCAGAGTAATAGGTAATTAAGTGAAAATACATTAAATTGTAGCAATTTACTAGAGGTAGGGAGAAAAGATTGAGAAGTACTGATCTAGTCAAAGAAATGAATAATAACCACACAGCTCTCATGGGATTAAATAGTCAATAAGCTCATCTTCTTATTGAAGTGAGTAGGAAGTGATTTGGGGTCTGTAGAGGACATTGAACAAGAAGTAAGGCAGGGGAGGAAAAGATCAAGAAATGAGGAAATGTCAAGTTTTGAGATGGAGATGTTAGCGGAAATTAGGAAAGTGAGCATGGATCAGGAATTAATAAAAGGCGAACTTAAATATCAAAGAGAAGAGGCTCAAAAGTTTAGATAAGATGTCGAAAATTGGAGAAAGGGGGTTAAAGAAAAAGAAGATGTATGGAAAGAGGAAAGGGATGAGCTTAAACGGTGATTAAATGAGCTGGAGAAAGCGGAAGAAGTGAGGCTAAGGGAGTAAAAGAATATTATAATATATGGACTAGAAGAAGGGGGCAGGATGATAGGAAGATTAATGAATTGTGGAGAAAGATGAGCTGCAAGGTGGAATGGGCAGAATTCTATAGGATGGGAAGTAGAAAGGCAATAAAGAAAGAAAGACCGATTTTAGTGAGGATGAGAACGTGGAAAGACAAGAGAGAAATAATGGAAAGAATAGGGATGCTAAGAGGAAGCAAGGTATTTATAGAGGATGATTTATCTAGGAAAGAAGGAGATATTCAAAAGAGATTTTCGATGCCCTAATTGTTCACTTTCAGTGTTCTTGCATCTCTTGTGTTTATTTTCATAATTTTTGTCTTGGAAGAGTTTACTTTCAGAGTAGGCAGATATCATCTGCAAAATGTAGATTCTCCGGTCATTCAGTCGGCTTCCACTGTATGCCCCTCTTTTTTCCATCCGTGACTTTTCTCATCACCTCATCCAGAACAAATAGAAAGATTGTTGGATACAAAATACATCCCTGGCCAACTCCTGACTTGACTGCGAATGGTTCCGTGATTTTCCCCTTGTGAATGACACGGCATGTGTAGTTGTTGTATGTTTCTTTAATTACTTTTGTTATCTTCTCCGGTATCCCGTATTTCTGTAAGGTTTTTCACATAGTGTTCCTTTTAAGGGAATCGAAGACCTTTTCCAAATCTACGAATAGAAGATGAATGCTAGTGATAAATTCATTTGACTGTTCGATAATAATACGAAGCGCGTTAATTTGGTCGGTACAAGAACGATGACTTCTAAACCCTGCTTGCTGCATCCTTATTTGTGATTCCACTTGTGCTTTGATTCCGTTGAGTATCACCCGTGTCAAGACTTTATTTGGCACTGATAGGAGGGTCAGTCCTCTCCAATTATGACAGTTGGTGTTGTCCCCATTCTTGGATAATTTGTTGAGAAGTTCCTCTCTCCATTCCTGTGGCAAGTTTTCCTTGTTCCAAATTTTCTTGAAGAGAGGGTACAAAAATCAGTGGTGATGTCTGGATCAGTTGACTGGAGCTCTGGTAAAATATTGTGTGTTCCAGGAGCCTTTCCATTTTTCAACTGTTTGATCGCTGTCTTGATCTCCTCCTTGGTGGGTGGGTCCAAGTTTGTTACATTTCCTACTCCTTCTCTATTCTGTAAAATTTCTTCCTCTTCTTCAGGTTCTTCTTCAGCCTCCTCACTTTCTCTATTGAGCACCTCCATGAAGTGTTCGCGCCACCGTAGAAGTTGTGTTTTGTCGTTGGTAAGGAGGTTTGCTTGTTTATTTTTCAGCAATCTTCAACGGTTGACATCTTCTTGGAGAGAGTTCTCGCAACATGAAGGATCATTACATCGTAATGATCCTTTATGTTGCCACAGCCTGCCACTTTCTCTGCCATTTCGGCCAATTCGGAAATACCTTTCCTGCAATCAACCTTAACACTTTTCTTCACCTGTTTGTCCTTGGCTTGATATTCTCTCTGAAGCTGGATTACCTGGAGACGCGTTTTGGTATTGTTTAGTTTCAGCTTATAGTACCTGGTGTACAGTAGCTTTTGTCAGCGAAAAAGTTTCTCGTGAATCGAAAAAAGAACCCGAAAAGATATCGGTTCGGTTCCGGTTTTCATTCCGGCAAAAATAACGGTTTTTCGGTTTTCAGTTCAGTTCGGTTCCGGTTCGGGTGCCCGATTAAAAGGGTGGAAAGGTCCATGCGGAAAAAAATCCGGCAAATTTGGAATTAGTTTAGATCAAAGTATCACAAAAACCATTTATATACAAGTCCACAAATAATTATTGCTTTTGGAGCTTCAATTTTGTAATGAATATTCCAAAGTTTCCAATATTAATTTAGAATTAAAATGGATTTCGGCAAAATAGATTAGTATTATTAAAACATTCAAAACTTTTGTAAGCACTATTTCTTTTGTTCTAAATGTAAATAAAATTTTAAAAAAATATTAAAAAATGTTGTAGGCCAATTGAAATGAGGTTTCGTTATATATGAGATATATTAGTTTATATTTTGTTAATACTCAAAAGTTCGCAGTTCTATTGAATATGCCCGCATAATTCCCAAGCTTTGCTAAGTCTAGTCTGTCTGCCAGTCATCATTACGGTAAAATACCAATTCCTGATGGATGACCTCGCTCTAAAGTCGTCGTTTTTTCATACATTCATTGAGCCTGTCTGACAGACGAATGGTGTTGTCTCCTGAGAAACGGCAGACTCTGGATGTCAGGAGATAACACGAACAGCGCTATATTGTCTAACGTTGTTGTTATAGGAGGATTATATTTGATATTTGCTATCATCAAAGCTTTAAATGCTAGAGTTGCCACATTATATTCTTTACTTTTTGAATATATTCTATGATGTAGCAATATACGCTAAATAATTCTATTTTTCAATGTTATTTTTTATGTTCGATTAAAGAAAATGAAGATAATAAACAGAGATGTTCTTGGATTTAATATTTCCCACTTACAGTAATCTTTCAGTTTTACAACATTAAAATAGTATAAACATTACTTGAATTCAAACATGTATTTAAATGCCTTTTTTTCAAACTCTAATCAGTGGCGAATTTAGAGGACGCACTTAACTAAGTTCAAATTGCCATTTTATTCCAAATGCAAATTATACTTAAAAATTAAAGTCTTCGGGTGTAATAGATATGTAATCAGTTTGAACCCCCCCAAAAGTTATAATTTCGACCCGCCACTGATAACATTAATAAACTAATTTGCAGGATTATCATCTTATAGATCTCCTAAACCCTAAAATATTTTTTCTTTTGAGATTTCTTCTATCTACTATTGTTCAGGAATTACGTGTGTTTATATGTTGACTTTCTGTTACCATGATAACAAATGGACAGTTTATAAGCTATTATCAGCTATTTTAAACAGAATCACAAGAGCTACTAAAATGAATAAAAATATACAAGGTATTACTAAAAAGATCTTTACAAATTTTTTACTGCCCACAATCATCGAGTCGGTACATTCAATTACTAATGTCAGCATATTTGAGGTCTCATTGTCCTATATAACTCCCACTAGCTTTTAGTTTGTACAACTTTTATAGGAACCGTGATATACAGGGTAGTATAAGTCAAATTACTTCCAAGTTTGCGTATCCGTTTACTTTAAACTTGCTTAATCTCTTCAATATTAAATGAACTTTGCGATACAAGAACTTAAAAAAATACAGTAATAGATGGCTGCAAAGTTTGCAAAACAAAGGACCCCCTATATATATATATATTTTTTTTTTTTAATTGTGTGTTTTTTAAACAAAAGCGAGAGCTTTAGATAGCGTATGTTATAAAGTTTATTCCACTGTCCTATCTTTTCTAGTTTCTGAGACATATAAAAAAATTGTAAATCTTTCAATCTGTTAAATTTGTTAAACGTGACAATGTCGTGTTCTATAGTAGTAGGTAAGTGTTCTATAGTAGACTATATATATATTGCGTACTATATATATTGCGTTTGCGCAGAAATCGTGTGGATCTACCTACTAAATTTCATCCCAGGCGATCCAATAGTTCTAATAACGATCCAATAAGACTAATCTATGAACACACATCTATACGTGCATACAAACGCACAGCCATAATTCTAAATATTTGAACGTGACGATTTTTTCAAAAATAGGAGCCAAATAACCCAAGTTTTTGGGTTACAAAAAAGTTAGTAGGGGTCAAATTACCCAAAACCCATGGGTTAAAAAAAGGTAGGGGTCAAATAACCCAACTTCTTTGGGTTATGGAAAAATGAAGGTAGGTTTGAGGGCAAATAACACAAGTCTTATGGGTTACGAAAAAAGTCGTCAGGGGTCAAATAACCCAACTCATTTGGGTAAATAAAATATGACCTGGTAATGGATAGTCGTTTTACGACGGGTTATCATCTAGTTTCTTATATTATTATAACTAATCAACAGACAACTTGCATTTTTGGTTCTATGAAATATTTACTTAATGAAAATCGTTTTAATGAACAGTCTGGCGCAAAATTCTAATTTATTAAAAAAAATCTAATAATTCTACTAATAAAAATTTTATGACAAAAATTATATTAAAGAATTCTATATAATAAATATAAAGATTTTAGTAAAAATTCTAATAAAAATTTAATAATTATAAAAATTCTAATAAATTTCTAATAATAATAAATAAATTTAATAAATTTAGTACTTTGAACGTTTCAGTGGTGGAGTCCACATTTTACTGAATTAAAACAAAATGTTCCAAAAACTCCATGTATTTAATAAGTTTAAACCAAAGCCTGAAGCCGGTAATAGGTGACAGTTTACACAGCTATGAGGATTGAACTTGACATGTTTCGGGGAAACATGTCACCCTTTACCCCTTATTCAGAAGAACCTTAGCATGTCTTTATGCCACTGTGACAAAATTAATGTCTTATATTTTTGTTTTTGAAAAAATTTTATACTATATTATAAAATGTAATAATTTACTATGTACAATTTACTATTTTAGTAGCAAAAGCTACTGAGATGTTTTAGAATTTTTAACTATTTCATTTTGCACTTTGTGTACGCCATGATTGAAACCGTATTAAGACGTTCTTGTACTAAAACACTTTGTTTTAATTCATTAATAAATTTAGTTATTTAATTAATTAATAAATTAATTTCGTGAAAAGCGTTTTAATTAAAACTCTGGCGTATACTTATAACTAATCGAAGCTCCAGTCAACTTCATTTTTGGTTCTATGAAACTAATTTAACGAAAAGAGTTTTAATGAAAAGTCTGGCTTAAAAATTGTAATTTGTTAATAACATTTTTAATAATAATAAAATTTCTAAATAATAAACAAAAAATTCAATATAGTCATAATAGTTAATATAGTCGTTTAAAAATGTTATTTTGTCGTCAATAACCATAAATACATTATCAAGGTCTCAGATAGTCAGAAAAATGGAACAGAGAAAATCCCTTTAGCTGTAAAAATTTCTGTTAAATCTTATAATCACTTGAGCAAGTGAGTATGACGTTTGAGCAGGCATACGTATGACCTCTTCTGCTATCACTTTGAACTTTGACCAAGAACCAAGAACTTGAAACAAGAAGAAAAGAGGAGGAGTAAAAAATGGATATTTTATTTTTGGAAAAGCCTAACTTTGTTATTTAAGACATCTCAAAAGTGTTATGTGACAAAATATTAGCGTCTTAAATGTAAAAATTCTATTTATCTGGGTTAAAAAAATTTGTAGTTATTTAGGGTGCGCAAAATAAATTTATTTTTCTTGTTATGTATAATTTGCATAAAATACACCTCCTTTTGCTTTCTATTTGACAATGTAATATTTCTTATATTTTTATATCTAATCCAGGCTTCAGTGAACTTCATTTTTGGTTATTTATTTATGTAACGAAAAGCGTTTTAATGAAAAGTCTGGCGTAAAATTCCTAATTTATTAATACAAATTTTAATAATAATTCTAATAGTAATAAAAATTTAATAATAATAAATATTCTAATAAAACATTCTAAATAAAAAAATTCTAATAATAAATATTCTAGTTAAACTTCTAAGTAAAATTCTGATAATAAAACTTAATAATAATAAAAATTCTAATAAAAATAATATTGTAATAAAATTTCTAATAAAATTCTAATAATAAATAAATTTATTAACAGATATTTTCTAATTTAATAAATATTTAATAAAATTTAGTTATTTAATACATTTATTTAATGAAAAGCGTTTGAATTAAAAGTCTGGTGTATAATTGTAATTAATTCTGGATTATAACTAATCCAAGCTTCAGTCAAGTTCATTTTTGGTTCTATGAAATTTATTTAATGAAAAGCGTTTTAATTAACAGTCGGCGTAAAATCCTAATTTATTAATAGAAAGTTTAATAATAATAAAAATTCTACGAAAATAAACTAAATAATAAAATTCTAATAATAATAAAGATTCTATTAAAAATTGTATGAAAATTCTAATAATAAAAATTTAATGATAATAGAAATTCTAATCAAAAATGTTTCATTGTAAAACTTAAAATAATAATAATAATTCTAATAAAAATGTATATAATAAATTAATAAATTTATTTATTGAAAAGCGTTTCCTGGATTATAGCTAATCCAAGCTTCAGTTAACTTCATTTTTGGTTCTATGAAATTTATTTAACGAAAAGCGATTTAATGAACACTGGCGTAAAATTCTGATTTATTAATAAACATTCTAATAAAAATTCTAACAATATTAAAAATTTAGTATGTAATAATGAAACTTTTAATAAAAAATTCTAAATAATAAAAATATTAAGAATAATAAAGATTCTAGTAAAAATTCTAATACAAACTCTGATAATAAAAATTTAGTAATAATAAAAATTCTAATAAGATTTTTTAAATAATACAAATTCTAATAATCAAAAAATTTAATAAAAATTCTAATAATAATAAATAAACTTAATAAATTTATTAATATAGAAATTTAATAAATATATTTCATGAAAAGAATTTTAATTAAAAGTCTAACGTATAATTATAACTAATCCTGGATTATAACTAGTCCAAGCTCCAATCAACTTCATTTTTGGTTCTATGACATTAATTTAACGAAAAGCGAAAGATGTGGCGTAAAAATCCTAATTTATTCATAAAAAGTCTAATAATAATAAAAATTCTAAATAATAAATTTTTTACAAAATAGTCATTTAAAAATGATATTTGTCTTCAATAATCATAAATACATTGCCAAGAACTCAGACTGTCAGAAAACGTGAAACAGTGAAAGTCCCTCTGGCAGTAGTTCGTTGGGGTCAATTTAGTTAAATGCCATGACACGAATTCGTGATCAGTAATACTATACATATTAAATTTGGAATTAAATCTTTAGAATTAAATTTGGAAGAAGATTTTGAGGTGACAACTATATAAATTATTTGTGTTTTACAAGTGATTCTTGCAGGAAACCGACTGTTCAAGTACGAGATGGAGAGAGCACATAGAAGTAGTAGAAAATATGTTCAAATCTAAAGCACTTTTTGTATAAAACAGTTTCAAGGAGCTTCTTGTTATCTTGAAAGTACTTTTTGTAATGTTGATTTGTATATTTCACTGGAAGAATAAACTAAAGTATGCCTTGATTTTGAAGAAACATTGTTCAATTCACATTGAACATGAAAATATTACAAAAAATTCAGGAATATAATGTTTTGACATATTTTTATTTTTTATCTTAATTTCCTATTAAAGGACTACTTCCTCATATAATTTTAATTTATCAATAAAAATAATGCAGGCATTAAATTAGAATGTGTATTAATTGTTTTGCTTCAAATAGGTACTACTAAATAATATTTGTAGGTCACGTTTTTAATTACAAATTGTATATAAAAAAAATTAGCTTTCTATTGCACTTAATTTATGAAGTTCACAGAGTTCATTTATCTTGCATACATGTCTAATTATTAATTACTATTGACATTGTTTGTACA
Organism: Adranes taylori; assembly: GCA_009867245.2. Classification (NCBI taxonomy): domain Eukaryota; kingdom Metazoa; phylum Arthropoda; class Insecta; order Coleoptera; family Staphylinidae; genus Adranes; species Adranes taylori. The sequence goes on along the minus strand of WYDF02191783.1, from coordinate 5,061 downwards.
TGCTAAATGTAAACTGATGTTTGAGAAAAATGTAAAGTTTTAAGATGTTGTTAAACATATACATTTGTTTACTTCCACATACGTGTATCTTTATACTGTTTAATTAAGCACGTTATTTAGTTTTAATTTTGTGAATATATTGTTGAATATAATAAAGAGGAAGTTCTATTTTTATAGTTAGTTCAGTACAAGTGTTTTTATCGGTACAAATTCAAAAAAACCCCTAACTAAATCAAATAAAGTATTTTTTTAACTCTTTAACGGGTAATAATTTAAATCAGATCAAATTTATAGCGAGCCACAACTGAAGTAAACAAAAAGTTTTACAAATGTTCTTCAGATATATTTATTCTTTGAGGCATTATTTTTCCTTTAATTTTCATCGAATTTCATTATTGTTTTATTAATACAAAACACCATTTTTTCACAAATTCTGTAATAATAATAATTAATAATATCAATAATAATAAATAATATTTAACTCAACAGTATAAACCAAGTACAGGATAACATTGAACTTATGGCTACATTAGAATATAAGGTGTTATGTGCACTATGCAGATATTATCTAATTTGTATACGTTCTATGAACAGAAAATTTCGCAGCTTTAATTTTTAATCGTCAAACCTTTATGTCTAAATATTGCTATGGAAACTGCTCTTTGGTTATTGAATTGTATTCAATTTCAACTTTCAAAATCAATTTCCATATTAAATAATTTCCAAAAATTTAAAACAATAGGATAGAAAGTCAAAATACAAATGATTTAGTTTCTATTTACTACATTGCGTTATATGAAATAAGACTAAAATCTTTAAACAAAAAAAAAGGTCGTAATATAATTACAATCAACCTTTAGCATAAATTAATTTTAAATATTTAGTTGACCTTTATATAACAGCGTACAATAGTTTGCAATTTCATTGCTATTTCAGTAGGAGAGAATAATGTTGCTTGTTATCAAGACAAACTTTGAAACTAATTGATTGAACGTTGTTGATTTTACTTTACTGTGCAAATATGAGCATGTGGTACCTAATAATGTTCTAGTTGACACAAAGTGCGTAAATGAATGAATATGAGTTGAAACAGGGAAATTGGGTTTCGACATTCGCTGTACGATCAGACAATATCCGTCGATATGTTTTAATAAGGTTAGTTGCTAATTATAAATTAGTGGAACATTACTTTGATATTTCCTTTTAATTCCAAAAATTCTAGTAGCAAATTTTATACTATATTCCAATACTTTATTACATCTTGTGCAATATCTTGTTATCGGTCGTGAAAGGTCGGCTGCCGTAAACAAATAAATATTTTTTGGGTTGAACATTCATTTTAATTTCTGACTATCAATTCACAATCGAGCGAAGCAGTTTATTAATAATCGACTAATTAATTTTAAGAAGAGATATCGGCATGGAACATGATTTTATAACTCAATAGAAACAAGTTAAATAAATAAATCGGTAATTAAATAAATTAAGAATTGATAATTAATAAATATAATTTAAACGAAGAAAAAATAACGAGGTATGTCGCGAGTGGTCATTGAACTCTGCACACAGAGAGCCGCTAGGCACGCGACGTTCGCAATCCCGTCCAGAGAGAGAGCGAGAGAGAGAGAGAGAGAGTCAGCTGCAGAAGGCCACGCAATGCTTACATGCTACAGTTTTGGTTTTTTTATATTATTTTTCGTTTCTCAAAAGGAGACAGATTAATGTCAACGGCGATTAAAAGTGATTTATAATTTACTTACACGTGTGTGCATTTAGGCCATTGCTTCTTCAAGTTTTTGCTTATTCGAATGCTGAACGAGAAACAAAAGAAAATGATTACATATAAGGAGAAAGATACTTTATGTTTTCTTTTATGGCTCTTTGGCCTTCGCGGGCATTTTTAATATGGGTTCAATAAAACTCTTAATGGGTTTATTGAAGTTTGTGTGCTTTAACCTCATCTGACCAGAGATTTGATGCTAAGTTGTTTGATGATATGCGTTACCTTTATCTAACCGGATTCTCCTATTTATTAACAGGAGTAGACGACATCTTGAACGTTTTCCTTGTAAAAACCGCTGCCGCAATTGATCAATTGGCTGGGATCTGTACTGGCAGGTGTTGCAGGTCGCTTGTTTGTTTGTACGTCAAATCTGATTCGAGACCTATCTCTCACAGAGCCATAGAATCCTAGAATCTTGGCAGGGATGTTTAAATTAGTAGCGTATGAAATATCGCTTCTTATTGGTAGAAACTTCTCACTTCCTAAAGATTGTAGCAGAAATTTTGTCTAGACCCCACCCTAATGCAGCCGGTAACGCCAAGATATGCCGCCGTTGAGCAGGACACCAAAAGTGGCTAATTTCAGATAAAAAGTCACCTCCAAACTAGCGATAATCAGACGAATTATTCTATCAGAAATAATTTTCTAATAAGTAACCAACTTATACTTGTAGAGTGAGTTAAATTTCGCACTCTTGAATCTGTTTGGCCGCTAAGTGAGCGCGACCATCAAATCACCTATCTACGTTTTGAATTTATGATTAAATTAAATTAGACAATAGTACAATTTTATAACCAAATATCAGCTAAATACCACATACATTTCTTAATTTCTGAACCTTTCGGAACCTTTATAACCCATCCGTGTACCCACTTCTTCCAAAGCGACGAGGATTCAGCAGAAGAAGAAGAAAGTCTTACGTAAGCCTTACTTGGCCCGTACAGGAAGCCATGACAGCACATCCGAGAGAACAATCAAGAAGCATTGTCCGAAATCACCACGATATTTGATAGACATCGAATCGCACGTGCCAGAGCCATCATCGAATCCTCGGCCGAATAAAACCGAAGATCCGTGGACTCACCACGTTCGCCACTACCTTTGACAGCCACAGGAGATGTCCCGTTGCCACTGACACTGAATATATACAGTCACATCTTCTGTGGCCTTTTCGGCGACAGTGAATAGTATCTGCGCTCTTTCCTTCATCGTCTCAACATCGCCATCTTCGAATTCACGTACAAGTTGAACGATTCACGCATCACCAATTTTTCAGACGATGATATATGTCAACATATCAGAACTTTCATACATTAGTTCGCTAAAATTTTATCTTTAATCTTTTTATTTAACTGGAAGGAAGACGTCCTTATAATTTTTACATTATACTTAGAGTCAAACAAATATGTCAGACATATAAAGAGCGCGTATAGAGCCACTACTTTGTAATAAATCTTATTCCAATTATAATCTCTTAATATATTTAGAAGAAATTATTAAATAAAGAGAATAGTAATATGAACTTTATTAACTGCTATGGCCCAAAATATTTAATTTTGGAAAATTGAATAAACAGGCTATTTGCTGCGGCATTTCCTCACTGATATTAAATTTGCTTGACAGTTGTGTGTGACAGCAGTCTTACAATATTTATACACTCGAAATGAAATCCCTGTTATATAGTATTATGCCTTTTCTAAATTTGGAGAAATCCTGCAACTTTTTGAAAAAGTTTGATTTTTAAGCAACTCTAAATTATTAAAAATTTGATACTTAGTAACCTAACATTTTTTTTATTATACAACAATCGCCAGTAAACATAAATTCCATTGTTCTGGACAATATGTTCCCAATGCTGAAATATCTTGATGAACACGTTAATCATATTTATCATTTCCAACAAAATTTTCAGAAATAAATCTAATTATATACCTAGAACATGTAGCATTTATAGATTATAGTAATAGATTTTATTTTTCAAATTTTAAATTCCCTATAAATCCTGCTACAATTTTTTTTTATTTTTAAAGCAAAATGAAATTTATACCAAACATTGTTTCCTACTCAAACTTTTTTTTCCGGGCCTACTAATTTCGCGAAATAATTCACAAGTATGTGAGAAGTTATCCGTTCATCCAGTGCTTCTTGAGAAAATAACTGATTTCGTCTCTGCGAAGCAATGTGAAAGTAAAATAAATTTATATTGTTTGTGCGAGAATAAACGACATCACTTTGCTGGAGATATGCTAGGAATACAGACCATATTGTCACGCCCCATTTTAAAAGTGTAGTTACCTGGGGGTACTTTCTTACGTGGTTGAAAGACATCTAAATCTGTTTAAATACTTGTCAATGGGTTGAACTAAAGAAAACATTTGAATTGAATAAAATATAATTAATATAAAACATAACGATTAAACATGTTGTGTTTAAAGTTAGTTTAAACTATTTAATTCTTAGTTTAATTCTTTCGATCAGCATAAAATAATTAAATAATTAAGTATAAAACCTTATATGCGTGTATCACATTTTGATGCCATTTCACTGACTATACAAAGTATTTTTAAGATTGAACTTTTTAATTAAATGATTATAAACGCGTACTTCTAATTCTGAGCCAATCTAATTCTTAATAATGTGCAAGCTTGTATATCGTATATTATAATGTAGCTGCATCCGGTTGTAATTTCTGTATCCGGAAAAGAACTTTTATTTCAATTAGAAAATAATTTATACGCTAAGCTAACCTGCATGCTTTTAATTCAACCCTTTATTTCTCTATGAGTGGAAATATTGTAATACATCTATGTACATTGGATTCATAAGAATGTTTGATTTTTGGAATTTGATAGGGAAACACGTTTTGGAGTCCACAATAATTGTTTTCTAAACGTGTCTGGCTTTGTCTGTGTCCGACTAGGCCCGATCAACAATTTTTTCTAAAGTCTTGGACCGATTCAATCGAAATTACCCGTTTAATTGCAGGTTTATTTTTATAGATTTGTACTTTATTTCTATAGATAGATACGAAGAATTTTATAAAATGTATTATAAAACTATCTAGTTAATTATTGATTTTGTATCTAATTGTTACCTGTTGCTCATTTAAATACCACGTGACATTCATGGGCGGATACGAACATGGTGTTTTGCAAGTGGCCCTAACTTTAGCTCCGGGCGCTACCTTCTGTACTTCTGCACGAATTAACGGACCTTCGTCTGGAATATCTGAAAGAATTATATTAAAATTAATCATTATATTCATTCCGTATGAATTT
>WYDF02191672.1:0-21694 GCA_009867245.2 Adranes taylori | reverse complement strand
CATTTTCACTATGACTCGCAAAATTTAATACGCCACTGTGTACACACGGAATGATATTTTGACAATCAGACAAAAACTCGCCATCTTGATAAGTTGTACTATACCAGTGCGCATGCGTCGATCATCAAAATAAGCAGCGTTTCCAGATTCCCGAATTTTACCGACTGTCCCTCGTATGTAAAATTTTCCGAAAATAGTAGTCACATTGCAACAGCGTCATCTGGTAGTCCTATCTCAAAACTTAGAAGGCGGCCCTCGTAAAAGAAACCTCCAACACAGGCTAGATAACTACAACTTTCAAGTTGATAGACTAAAGTGGAATAACTCGACCTACACTTGTAATACATTAATTCTATTTTATTTTGTACAGGAGTTGATCCCGTCAATAGTGAATTTGAACCAAGAGAAAATGGGTTCTGAGACTCAGTCCGGAGACAAGAGGCGAAACATAAGAAAACATGGTGCAACATTTGCAACGTTCACCATTGTTACTGACATAAGTGCTTTACTCAGTATCTACATCAAATAGGGTAACTAAATATACCAGAATGTAATAAGTGTAAGGCAGAGATAGATAATACAGAATATGCAGCATTTTGTTCGAAAGCATTTATGGAAGAGAAAAAGCAACATATGGTACAGAAAAGTGACAAATAATATCTGAATTCATCACGAAAATTTTACAGAACAAAGAAGAAACAGGAAGAAAAGGACTATCAAGGAGATGAAAAGTTAATGTAAGAGAAAATGACTAATAATATTCCTCCCCGTTCTTTGAAGTAATGGTTGTGGGGCGACAAAAAAATGTGTTTAGTTGGAATACCATGGTAAGAGACATGCGCTAATTGTGGTTTAAAATTACTTCAATCTTCTGATTTTGAATAGAGAAATTACCCAATTATATAAGTAAGAAAAACTGCTAATTGAAATTAATAATCTACAGAAATGTTGAAATTATTTAAATTCTTCTTACCTCTTTGAGTTGTCGCCGCATACGTTTCGATTCTTTTAATTTCTGTTGTAGCGTATAAAGTGTTTCCTCATCACTGGATGAACGAGATATTGTACTTGCACTGCTATTAGAACTAGTCGATGTCAAAGTACTACTCGAGCTACTACTTGTAGTTGATTCACTTATTAAGGTCGGACGAGGCTTTTTCGCACGCTTAGGAATACTTTTATTACTATGTGTTTTATGGCGACGTTTCGATGCTCTTTTTTTACTGCATAATTATATAAATTATAATTATTATAAAACAAAATGTTTTCGAAAAATACCTATAAGAATTATCATCATCATCACTACTATCATCCGATAGTCTTGAACATTCTTCCGTACGCTTCGTCGATCTTCTTTCATTTTTTATCTTTCTCTTGTGTTTGAGCCGAATTTTCAATGGTAACAATGGCACTTGAGCACTAGGTCCTGCTTCGCGCGCTGTTCTTTTAGTACTATGTTTATTCTTTTTTTTGGAATGGCTGAGACCTTCCGGTGTAAAATCACTATCACTATCATTACTCTCAGTAGTAATACTGTGATCACTGTTGTTCTTTAACGGCTGACTATTTTCATTGGTAGCAATTACAGAATCATCGGTGTCTGAATTAACTACGTAAACCTGCAGATAATTATTTTAGTATTATACAGATATATTCAATGCTAGATCTTAAAGCTTACACAGATTTTAAGATAAACTGTATAATAAATTGCAAAAAGCGTATGAAAAAACATTCAATATGGTAGCCAAATAATTTAGCTTATACTTACTGGAGGTGGTTGGTCTTCTTGAATAATAACATCAGAATCATTGTCGGAATCTATTTCGATAACGTCAATAACAGCAGGTTCGGGAAAAGCAACTGTAAGATTTGTAGGAGAATTTTGAACTTCTGCCCTGTTACGCATTGTTCGTCCCCCAGACTAGTTAAATAAAAATATAAAATTTTAAAATCACAATAAGACTCGAATATCGAAATCTAATTATTTAAACTGTATTACGGCCGTGAGAGTGAGGTGAATAGAGTAGGTACAATAACATTATATAATTAATTATTGCAGCACAATATTTATTTCCCAAGAATGCACTCTCACTTTAAAGAGTTCCATACACTCTTAAACACATTTTTCATTATACCTTTAACGGTATCTAATGGTTAAGAACTCCATTAAGAGATTATTCCAAAATAAATAAATATTTCCGTGCATTTCTTGTTAACGGCTTGATAAAAATGAATAAAACAATTAAATAATCATCAATAATTAATTAATGATATGGTTAAACGAGTAAAGTTATGCCATGTATAACCACAGAGAATTTCGCGGGCGAACATAGAAACCATGTACGTAGAGATATAGATAAACAGAGAGGTAGAAACAACTGGTGCAGGACTGATAACGCTTGCACTCCGATGGTCTTGTTTTTTTGTGTTTTCCTCGAAGAGAAAGAGATTACTATTAATGTCCAGGGATTTAAAGCTATTTATGATCGTTTCCGTACACGTGTGTTCGCTGAGGACAGCTGTTTCAACAACAACTCAATGCAAGTGTTCAAACTTTTGCTTACACAAAAGCTGAGTGAAAATAAAATTGTACATGTATGTGTATCCTAGATGCTTATTTTGAGGAAAGGTTCCTTATTTATAATCACGACGTTTTATTTTATGGCTTCTTAGTTCCATCAGACAATTTTTTAATGGGTTAAATGAATTTTGCGTTCATTGCCCTCATCTAACCGAAAATCGTAAGAACTTACTAGTCCCAACGATGATTTTAATCGAGTAAAGCTATGCGTTGTATAATCCCAGAGAATTATAATCGGCCGGATTTGAAAAAACAGCCCGACTAGAGAAAACAAAATAAATTGAGCAATATATGTTATAGAAAATTATTATAGTTCATCAGACACAATAAAAACAAGAAAATTGATGTTTAAAAAAACAAGAACCTATTACATATTTTGGCGCCCAACGTGATGGATCCTATATCATATTACATTCTGAGAAGTTAGGTTTTTCATGAAGAGACACTCCAAGTTACAACAATAGCAACGATGTGGCAACGATGTGGGTTTCTAATCGAAACCTAGAACTAGATGCTCTAGTTCTGTGTTCCAAGAAGGTTGGGTGTATGTATCGCTAGACGATATTCATATGATAGGTCTCTAATTAAGACTGGTAACTTAGTTGCTCTTCTTCGTACTCGTTTAAGCGCATCAAAATCATTAATGAAATATGCTTTCCATAGCAAGTCGCAGTTTTCAAGGATTCTGGCGAATAAAAGTATTTACCAGGCGAAAAAGTTGTCGCATGACATATGTGGTAATAATTTCCCAGCTACTCATCATACAAAAATTGCCTTCTTTTATTATGCCCTTTATTAAGTCTTGCGATTTCAAACTGTGCGTTGTTATACATAATGCCAACGCCATTTTCCGAAATAATTTTTCTCAAACTCCTATATAGTTTTTCGGAGGGTTTGACCTATCTAACTGTGAATAACTATACTTGGAAGTGTTATAATTTTAACCCTAAGAACTACATCTAATTAAATTCAACGTTGCAGATAAAGTACCTTCATAATTCAATATCTACATTTGTATTTAAGTGACGGCAATAGTTTTGATTTAATATATAATTTTATTTTATACTAACCATTTGATTATTGTGATTATCTTCGTCACTAGAAGATGATAATTCAACATGTGCATCAGCTGGACGTTCTCGAGGTCTATACATCGCATAGCAAGCGTTTCGATCATAACCAACCATATCATATGGCGAGCGCATGAATGAGTATAGTTCGTGAACAAAATGATCAGTATTTTCTTCCAAATATTCGACCAGAATATTTCTAAACACTGCACTACGGATACGATAAAGTGGTAAGTTGGCAAGAATCACATCTACCACATGCATTACCTATAAAACATATATCTTCATTTATTGCCATTAAATTGTAGTACAATAATATATTTTAATACAATAATATATAATTAGTACAATAGTTTTGTCAACTACTAGTTATTGTTAAATGTATAAAGATGTAATAACAATAATTAATTATTTAACTAGTAATTAAGCAAGTACTATATCAGTAAAAGTTTTATGAACAAACTAAATCATTAGTTCCGGTTTCTACTCCCTAAACTTTTTCAATTGTGTTTTAAAGTACATTTCTCTTAAAACATTGCAATTGGTAATAAAAAAGCAGATACAAGAACTTTCATTCATCTGGATGTTATCATTGAAATCATATACTTAAATATTTTCGGGATTTTAAATTTATTGGAAATATTAAACATATATTGAAAACTTAATTTAGGAAGTTTCTTAAAATATGGTCTGCATGATGTTCTACTTGATAACTCAGTTATAAATCTGACCACATTTTCTATTGCAATTGATAAGGTCAAAATCTCTTTAAGGTAAAAATCTGTACAAAGACCCCTACAAGTTGTTCCAAGAGATAGCATAAGGGAAGTTCAACAAAAGAAAAGGTCTCTTGGCTAAAAAATCTAAAAACATAGTTCTCCAAATCTACACCAGAATTGTTCTTAGTGACAGCAAGGAACAATGTAATGGACAGACAGGCGAAGAAAATGAAGAACTCTCCAGGATGGTGATCAATAGAACAATAAGGATCTATAATGAAGGGTATATTGATGAAAAAGCCGATGAAGTAAAAAATAATTAATAAATATTTGTTAGGCCATAAACTTTACAGCAACATTGTTCAGTAGTTTATAAGTCAAATTAAAGCAAACGTACGTATATTTATGGCAAGTAGGATGGTATGATAGCATGAAGCGGGTGTTGATTAAAATAAAAGAATTACAATTTCCAGTATTCTGTATAGTTTCTAAAACTATAATTTAATTTCAAAGCAATACTGATTACATTTTATCACAATTTTCAAAGGCACCATTTTGTAGTGGGTAACCTTTAGATTTAGATATTAAAATATTCATTAATGAATAAACTTACATCAATCGTTCTTAACAAAATTAGAAAATTAGCGATTATTGAAAAAACAGTAGAAAACACATCACTGAAATATTAGAAAAACAGTGGAAACTGCACACAGCCAATAAGAACAATAACGGCAAATCACATCTTATATTTTAAAATGAATCTACCAAGTCATTTACCAATGAAGTACTACATTATTCACAAACACCTGAATTTCTGGTTATAAAGCGGCCAATGTTCGCATATTCACATCGTCACTAAACTATAGACATTATATTACAAGATTTCAATACTAATATCTAAGAAAGAAAAGCTGCCAGACATCTAAGATCGGTTATGGAGTAAGAAACAAACGTGAAAATATGGTCATCATTTTCTTCAAAAAAAGTTTACCATCGTCAATTTCTACTTTCAAGATGAGATTAGGGTATTATATGTATGTTGATTACCAGATAGATACGTGCAACCAGATCGACTACGTATTAATCAAAAGAAGATGGAAGAGAAGTATTAGAAATATCAACAGTTATCCAACCAAGCATTGTGGTAGTGTGACCATGATTTACTCATCACTGAAGTGAATTAAACAGCGAGACCTCGACGGCAACCGTCTAAGCGCAATCGATGAAATATCGGCAGTTACCCATATTGAAATGTAAAATTGAAGGCACTTAGAACATTATCACCTGAAACAGTGTAGTTGTACGATGCTACATGAACATGATGCTAATAGTTTTAGTAATGACACAAGATCTAGCTTTTCGTTAACGCACTAAGGTTAAGAACATAACTAAAGATAACTCTCTCAGTGTGAAACCTTATTGCCGAGATTAGATAGTTAAAAATTCAGCAGAATAAATGAGAAAATAAACTGCGGTAGATCATATACTAAAAGTCAAACATGATGGTAAGTAAATAATGCTACGTTTTATCCTGAAGTATAGCATCTTATTTAACGTAATCGGTACGTAATACCAACCAGGAAACAATTTAATTACAACAAATATTTTAAAAAGCGGTTAGTTCAAGATGTATAGACTATTTCATCCATTATTATAAAGGATCATCAGCACCTTCTTTATAAGGAGCATCACTGTAGTAATATTTGAAAGACCACGACTCGGCTACCTAATCCACTAGCCGATTGTTTGCTAGAAATAACAATTCGTCTTATGAATTATTCATTTATGACTTCAGCCAACATTACATTTGTATTAGACGATATTGGATTGTTGCTAATATGGTTTTTTTATTATGCTAATAGATTTCGATAGTAATGAAACAAGCTCTGGATTTTACGTCAACATAGTAAAGTTTAATGATCATTCCAAAATGCCAAAGTGGGAACCAACCTTATTGTCAAGAAAAGATTTAATACTCGGCAAAATTAATGGGAACATAAACTAAAATAGCATAGGATCTATCGCAGTTTATATTCGTTTACTAAAAGCCATCCTGCGCAGATTAAACAATCGTATATTTATAGGCACGTCTGCATCATACACATGTGATATAGAAATCTTCAAAAATTGTGGTGATAGAATCTACTACACATTAACTCGGCAGAAAGGTTTGGAAAAATCAACTATATCGGTTTCTACAAAAAAAAAAATGCTAAATACGAATGCGGCAATTATAGACTTATCGCTCTTATTAGCTTCTTCAGCAAAGTTTCAGTAATAAAACGATAGGGTTGGAGTTGAACGTTATGTGCATCGACAAAAAGTTCTAATGATAAATTAGTAGAGCTCGCATTGTAAATAACCCTTGTTTTTAGAAATGTAGCTTTTCGCTAAAAAATGCTCAATAATTCAATGAACTAAAAATTATTATCATAATAAAGAATATACTTGTTGTGTATTTTCGTGTAATAAAGCATTTAATTCTCGATTAAGCCAGGGCACCAGGCGATTTCTTGCTGCTTCATTGGCGCGGAAAAAGCGCGGTGATACGTCTCTATAACGAGCCAACAAATCGGGTTCAATTGTGGCCCATAGATTATGAGCGTATATCGAGCGTCGATAAGCAGTGGACGATACATCACGACGTGCGTAATGTGGCCGACGACGCGTAGTAGGGCTACAAAAAAAATGGTTTGGAATCATTAAACATACTTTCCACTTTGAAGGTGGTTTCTTAAAAACATGATTTTTAAGCACGATACATATGGATAGTATTATTTAAAGAATATAACTTTTGTTGAAAATTAAATGTGTTAATTATTACGAAAACTGCACATTGATGTTTAAGAATTTCAAATTGATTTAAGAAAAACGGGGTCAGGGTAGATGCATTTCTGATATTGATATGGCCGTCATCAGTACCCTCTATTTACATGTAGCTTTATTGCATAAGTTTGTCAGACTAGCACTCTACTCCACGCGATCACCTCGGCTTAAGTAATCAATTTGAAATTCGTTTAAATGAATTATGCTTGTACAGCTGCATGCCTATATTATTCTATTACATCGTATTTAAATTAGAATCTCACCGTTGGTTGTTTAGAAATTGCATTCTAATTTAAATAAGATCTAATAGAAATGAATTATGATAGGCATGCTGCTATCATAATTCATTTAAACGAACTTCAAATTGATTGAGCCGAGGTGGTCGCATGTAGTAGAGCAATAGTCTCACAAACTAATGCAATGAAGCTACATGTAAATAGAAGGTACTGATGACAGCCCCACAAATACCAGAAATGCATCTACCCTGACCCGGTTTTTTTTAAATCAATTTGAAATTCCTAAACATCAATATGCAGTTTTCGCATTTAATCATTTTAAAGACTTCAACTGCTTTTTGAGGTGATGAAAATCATTGTTCTCAAATATTTTTTTTGTTTAATATTCGGAACGAAGTCGTTAGAAGACAAATCAGGTAAATACGGACAATAAGACATTCATTCGATGTTGTTCTTCACTTATTAGACGTGATGTGTGAGTGGTGGCACTGTAATCATGATGAAATTTCGGTTGGGTTTTCTGATTTCATCATCACTTCTGGCGAAAAATTATTGTATACCATCCAGCATTAACTATTCCCCGACAATTTAAAGCAATAGTTGGGGTATGTCCAGCACAACCGGAGTAACAAGTAATTTTTGTGTGTAACAACGTCGTTAACAAATATTTTTTATTGGAATCGGTTCATCTTGGAATTCCCAAACAATTGACTGTTGCTTAGTTTCCACACTATATGAATATATCTCAAATTCGTAATCTGATACGGAGTTGTCTACGGATAATGTAGTTCCTAGGTCGATTTTTTGAGCATTTGCTTGCATCAAGTGACACGAGCTTTTTCGAGCTTAGATCAAACTACCCGAAATCCGGAATTACACTTCACTACTGGATCACCATAAATCAAGATTTCACTCCTTGATTCGTTTTCAATTAAATTAGAAATCTTAATTTCCTTTGTGTTTACAATCACTATTTGTACCTTATGTTCACTTCTTACGGGCAATTTGCTAGGGATATTTCATAGAGGCCAACTTGACACGTGCAGTTCTTAGTGTTAGTGACGATGTTGTCAGTTTGGCACATCGACGTACTTTGTATGCGTGCTGGATTCAAAAATTGTTTATGTTATCCTAAAGTTAAACATTTAGCTTATAAACTTAGGTGATTGTGATGTGTCGGTTAGGAAATTGATGTAACTGTCTCCAATAAATATAAGTAAAGTACTGATTAACCGGATTAGTATGAAGAATAATGATAAATATTTAACGTAAAAAAAGTTAATCAGATTAAATTATTTTAATTTTAAACTATACTTACAGATAATAATTCTGTAACCTTTCTTGGTCAAGTAATCTTTCGTGATCTTCTAAATCTTGACCAAAATATTCATACATAGCAGTTAGAGAGTTTGTAAAAGGATGTGTAGACAAATATTGTTGGATCGCTAATTCACCTGTTGGATCTACTGTCAAGGTGGTTCTAAAAAAAAACAATTAAATGTATACGTATATGCAGAACCTTTTTTTATCGTGTTGCTTTGCTACCTTGGAAACCACAAAAGAAGAGATGGTTCAATGGGGAAAAGTATACGTGGGAATTATACTATATATAGGCTCACCTAGGGTAATATTGGGATTTTGTTTTCCAATGAAAGCCCATACGATTTTATTTGGTCCACGGTATATATCTACACTTTATAACACATCAAAGATGTTACATAACAGCCTAAACTATTGTTTGTAAATATTTAGGTAGTTATTGAAGAAATAATAAAATGAAAGCTATCTGCAACAAAAGTTATACCCAAATAGTTTCTTAAATGTTTAAACGTAGCAAGGTCAAAAATCGGTATCGCAACAAACAGGCAGTGAGAGAAAAAAAATTTCATCGTTGATTGCAATAAGAAGCAAAAATGTTGAAATTGCTTAGAAACTAAATTTTCGAATTTGGATGGATCAGATGACCTCAAACTAGATCACCTAAAATAACTCATTATAAACAATTCGCTCCGATGATCGACCAAACAAAAACATACAAACAAGTAAAACAATACTTAATTCAAGTGGGACAACTAATCATGTCTGTAATGTGGATGAAACTCTTTTTAACTTTGACATGGCAAAAGGATTACACTCTTCAAGTTGTTCGAGCCAAAAATGCTTATAAACTTGAACAAGAATCAGAAAGACTCGTAAAGCTGTCGGTTTGATGATACCGTTGGATGTACACATATTTCCACCTATGATTTATTTTTCGTGACGTACAAAGTAACAGTCTCCACGGAAAAAGCAGTTACTACTGCGAACAAAAGCGGATCAGTGGACATAAATCTATTAAAGACATGAGCGGTTACTGTTTTCTGCAAGAGAATTTTATTTTAGTAAACTCCATCAGTAATTATTTGGGATACTTGAAAAGTCCAGAAAAATATACAAGACTGAATTTAAAACAAATTTAACTTATCCAAATTGCAGAGGAGCAAATGCCAATTTACCTGATACCTCATTAAAGAGAAAAACACAAATTGCTCTAAAATTCAAAGTAAATACACGTTCGTGGTGATGACAAATACTCTGATGACAAATAAGCGTCGACCAAAGATCTGATTGTGTAGATGCTAAGCCAATATTGTTCCAAAAGAAGCTCCTCTAACATTTTCTTAATATCCTAGAAAATTAAATGGTTCAACAGTCAAACAAAAAACTGCAAGTTCTGATTTCCCCGTATAATTTGATACTATATTTTTTGTTAAATCATATTTTTCCCATTTAACCATACTCTTCCATTATTTGCGGTTAAAACACGATAAAAACATTCTGTATATAATAATTTCTAGTAATAGCTGTACCTAAACTGAAAATGACGTGAGACGGCAGGTAAAGGATGAACTGAGATATCGAAACCATTGACTGGATCGGCTGGTTCTTCCGCATGAGGTACAAACGTTTCTTCATAGTCGGTATTACTTTTTATGTTGTGAATTATTGATTTAAACGGTTGTTTACACAATGGACAAACAGCTTTAACCTGTTAAATACAAGTAAATAAAATATTACATAAATAAAATTCTGCTTTTAATACTACGAGGACTGCTAATTCGTTTTTATTTGTTTTACACAATTGATGTAAAACTTCATATTAAATAAATTACTATACACCATTCCCAGATAACAGTTCTTCGATCTCCTAGGGATACAGTAGCAATGTGGCCCAATTTTCATTTAAAAAAAACAAGAGGTCTATACTACAGAAATGCACCGGAGAGTCTGATTCTGGAGAAGCTTCAGCACGCAAGACATTCAAGTGCTAATTCAAAAATGATCTATTAACATATTACCATTGTGTTACTTATTGTCAATCAAAGAACGTTTAATAGTGCCTAACAAATCTAGAGTGAGTTAAATAAGCGGAAAATTAAATGTAGGAGTAAATTGATCTAAAAAGGAATTAATTTCTAAAACATCGTTTATAGATTTATAAATAAAACTTTATTTTTAATCTGTAGAATTCTCAATCATTTCTCAAAAAATAATCATTCCATTATTTTATATTACTATTACCGTGTAGCACATTTAACTGAATTCAACTACATAAAGTTCATCTTCCTGTAGCTCTTGCTTTATCCCGACTATGAATCAGATTTTATGTATGCTAATAAAAGTTAATGTGTTATTTACACCTAAGTATGTAAGTCATACGTCCAATGGCACCCCAACAGATCCAAGTCTTTTGCTGTTAATTGAGAGTTTGTCAAATAATGACAAACTCTCGACGACGTTGTCTCAAGAAATAGTTAACAGTTCTTATAGTTAAATAAAAATTACATTATAAATTATTCATCATTAATATTCATTATCAGATCATCATTATTAATTATTAAGATCAGATTAACTACATTATAGATATTTACTTACTTTGGACCATTCCAAAAGGCACTTAAAGCAAAACTGATGCATACAAGAGTCCGAATAACACCTGTTTTTGTAAGTGCCCAGGCATATTGCACAGTGGGGAGGTGGGCTGGAAGTACCATTCGACCTAGTCGAAGTTTCGGGCTGTGGACTCACTTCTGCCATTTTACTAACTTCAGGATATTTATTAGTACTAAATAGTAGCAATTAATTAAAATTAGAAAGCTAAACACTAATACTATAATTATAATAGCTAAGCAGTAGCACTATAGTTACGTGTAAACTGAAAAATAGGCACCAACACAATGTTTCTTTAGTACCAATAAGTAAACACGGTTAAATGCTGAAACAACACTATTTAACATACTTTTATTTAACCGTAAATTTAATTACTACAAATTTATTAACAAATTCTGCATCCATTCAAACAATTCTTGGCTGTTGACATGACATGTTTAACTTCAATCAACTTCCATATCACTTCCATTTTTGTTTGATCCTTCCGATAATTTGTCAGTTGCCTGTCAATTCTTTTCAACTGTTTTTTGTTAGCAACCAATGATGCCAAAATTACTTAGATTACTTGATGGTATATTTCCACCTACGTGTAGATATGGCATTTTTATTGAACAGCTGGCTTGATATATTGTATAAGACTATGATTTGGAGACTAGACTATAAGATTTTGCTATAAAACTAGAATGTAAGATATACTGTAGTCAAACTAATAATCCCTTAGAGACCAACGGTTTAGAAATTAGGGCCGTTGGTCTATATACTAAACCTACAAAACTTTCAAAACTGAAAATTAAAAGGAAAATATGTAATTTTTGCAGACGACACGGCACTAACATACAGAGGACGAACAAAAAAAGAACTAGAGGATCAAATAAATAAAGATTTAAAAACACTAGATCAATGGCTAGATCTAAACCAGCTAACAATGTAATAAGACCACATATATAATGTACAAACAAAAAAACAAACCCGAGATATCTCTGCATCTAAGTATGAGCAACGAAACTAAACTTTCCGACAAGTGAATTAAAACTAAATACTTGGGCTAATCATTGACGATCAATTACATTTTGCTGGTCATATAGAGACATTGAAAACAAAGTAGTACCCATGGGCGGAGCACTTAAACGAAGCAACCTACCACTGAAAATCAAAGAGCAAGTACACAATGTATATATCCAATCACGACTACAATACCTGATTACAGTATGGTACAAGGGTAACAAACTAAACAGATACAAAATCCAAAGGACACAAAATAAAATAGTTCAATCAATATACAACATAAACTGGAAAACCAGAACTAAGAAAGTATTCAATGACACGCAGAAATTAAAAGTAACAGAAATAAACGATATAGAAACATATAAACTGGCCTATAAGATCAAAAGTAAATTAATAAGACATAATCATCATCTGCAAACAAACAGTGAAGTCCACTCACATCAGACAAGACAGAAAGACAAACATCCACTGAACCAGGCAAGAAATGCATAATCACAACACTAAACAAACTAGACTCACCACCTCACAAAATTAAACCAGCAAAAACAATAAAAAAAATTGAAAGAGAAATTAAAAAATGATTAGAAACATAGTGGAATAAACCGACAATAGTAGAATGTTATATATGAGCAATATTAACACTAGTAACGTAAATACTAGGAAGACTATATACTATTGTTCAAACTGTCAAGAAAGACGTATTTACTATTGTTTAAATGAAAACCTATTAATTACATTTTAGGACCGTATTTTGCAAACTCATTATTATATACTACTATTATCATTTTTATATCATAGTTAAATTTCTATAACACTTA
Organism: Adranes taylori; assembly: GCA_009867245.2. NCBI lineage: Eukaryota > Metazoa > Arthropoda > Insecta > Coleoptera > Staphylinidae > Adranes > Adranes taylori. The sequence continues at coordinate 8,509 of WYDF02191672.1, read as the reverse complement.
TTACAAACTCATACAACTTATATTATTTTTAAGATACCAATTAGTACCTACTTATTAAGTATATTCTATAATAACCTATATCTTAAGACTACAAATTAGTTAGTATTGAACTCTTTAAACACAAAAAGCCCAGAACCTGTAAGCGCTTAGTAAATTTGATTTAAATAATTTAAAAAATGCTCTTATAGAGGTAGCTTCTCCATAGTCTTAATATTTGTTGAACCAGCCATCAAAACGTGAGCCGAATATTAATTTTAGTTTACCATGCTGGAGGGCACCACATTATATAATATATAATGTTTAATTTTAGAATGGACCGCCCATATGTACTTAACGCGAAAATAGATTTTAATTGATTATTGTTCTGCTAAAACAGAAGACAATATCAGCTGATAATATGCGTTAATGTCAGGTCCATATCTATGTACTACTTGTCTCCAGTAGCTTTTCAAGTAAATTTCCAGTGTAAGGAAGTAACTCATTATTATGACATGCGGTGATTTAGGAAAGAGGCCTACAGTGTTTAAAGGGCAAAACATCTAAATTTCATACTTAACACCCACCCCAAAAACCTTATTAGCTGCTATTCCCCACCTTTGCCAAGTGGGGGAAAGCTGCTACTAGTGATCCCAGTGAAAGATTGATTGAAAAACTCAAAATGATCTTTCCGCTGCTCTAAAAGTTTATTTTTCTGAATTCTAGAAGTAGGGTGAAGGATAATAAATAAAAATCATTTTCCTAGTTCACGTTTTTACATTGATCTTAATGCTTTAGTAAAACAAGTTTAAACACCTCTAATAAGCACCTAACTTTGAAATGAATTTGGAGGTTATGTTTAATTCATAACTTTTTTTCTATCTAATTCATTTGACTCAAATCTTATGCGTTTATATTGAATATATTCAAGCGGATTAAGTTGACATTTGACTGTTTTAAAATATAGGTTAGAACTGGTGTTTACAGTTGTTTAAAAGAGGACTATATTTGTCAGAAGTGTAGAAATGTATGTTAAAAAGAAAATATGCTCTTTATTATACAATCAATTATACATAGATAAGACTGATCATATGATTTATGTTAGTCATCAAACATCAGCGCAAGACTAAATGATGCGAGTCAGGTAGTTAGCAACAAATTTTATCTGTCATTTCGTTCCAATCAACATAATCCAATCCTCTTTTCAAAGAGGATTGAATCGACGTTTTCAATCCGATCGAAAGTTATAATCAAACCGTTTATCTCAGGTATTTCGATCGGATCCAATCGATTCAATCCGATCGAAACTCTCGAGATAAACGTAGTCTATGCTGTTATAAACCCCACGGTAAGTTTTGTTACGAATACAATTTAAACAATGCGAACATGTTTTTATAATGCACACTAGTTCCTTGCACAAACGTCATACTGTCCATAAAGGATAACTGTTTTATTCGCAAAACTGTCGTCTACTTTTAAAATATAATCCAAAATTAGAAATCAGACACCGTTGCAATAATGATTCTACATATAACCATTAGATACAATCCTCATAGGACGAATTACATTAAGTACACTTAAGTCATATGCGAACAAATTGTTCATTAATCAGTTTCCTAGAGCACTGGACTTAACCCAAAGGACCTTCTTCATATTAAACAGATATAAACAAAAACCATTAATAACGCAAATAAGCTATCGTTATAAAACGAATATATCTATTAATAAGTAGATGTCACTAGTAACAAAAAAGCTAAAATTCTATCGCTGAATTTTGTTATCAATGCTTTTGGTGCAGCAGATATAGAAATCATTATTACCGTCTGCAGGTTTTACGAATGGACCGCAACGCGGTAGCGCAAACAGTCGTTCAAATTCGTATTGTCTTAGAGCAAAAGAAGTAGAATTACTTTATTATAGTGTCTATATATAAACAAATAATAAGATTCACTAATAAAAATGCAAATACTGATAGATTATTCGCAAACTCTACAATTTTTACATACTTAATCGTTTATTAATTATCTATAAACTGTATAATGTGTTTGATTATTACAAAGTATTTAAGATAAAATACATTTAATTGCACACCATGCATTTATTTGTTGGATCATAAAATACCGCACTAAAAGATGCACAAAATGATATATAATATCCATCTACATCTAATTGTGCAGTAAATAACATCAACTTGCCTCTAGTGATACTACTTTGAAAAAACTAAATATCTATAAACAATTTTAATTCATGTTTTTTATTTTAATTTGTAAAAAAATAGTAGATTGCATTATATTTTGTTATAATTACAGGCTTTGCTTCTTTACAGAAAAGATAGTCTTTTCCGTGAAACATTTTATTGAGCGAAAGGAAAGCAGAATGAGGGATTTATTCTTTGTTGTACTTTTCGATATGAAACCTGAACATTTTGAGTTTTCATTGATTATCAAAAATCTGGTTACTTATTTTATATTTGTCATCGAAAACATTGTGATTATAAGATAAACATTAAAACAGTTATGTATAATATACACTTCAATATTAAAATTTAATTAGCTATGATGGAAGACAGTTAAATAAAGATATTTATTAAAATATAACGACAAGTATATCGTCCAGTCCATTTCTAAGTGTATTTTCGGCTGCACATTTGTTGTTATCTCCAGAGGTATTGATACAGAAAGAGTTGCTGTTTAACTTATTATAAAATATTTTCACAGAGGAAATAAATTCAGAATCCCAGAGGAAATAAATTATAAATTACTCACATATCACACATTACTCACAATTATAAACATATCGCATGCTAAATATTTCAATTATACTGAATTTTAGGTTAAACAATAGGGTTAACAAACTATTGTTGCTTTAATCAATATAATACAGTAACATACTTTATATTTACTACGTCAACTGTCATTCTTATATTTAACTGTATGTTATTTTAGTATATTAATTAATGCAACTTCAGTTGCTTAAACATAATGTTTAACGTAAAATTCAGTTGAATTAAAATATTTAGCAAACGACATCTAAGTAATTTATAATATATTTCCTTTGTCATTTATATATTAAAAAAAAATGTACTGAATTAAATAGGAACTATTTTATAGCAATTTTTCTTAGGAATCAAATTTCTGAATACAGTAGAGTACATATATTTAAAAGAACTATACATATAGTTAAAGATATTTAGTTTAATCACATAATAAGTAAATTCTTTGTTTTAAATCATCATTGTCTATTATAGCATCATCATTTTATTTTTTATTCGTCCACTTTTGCAACTCTAATGTTTTAAAGTGCGAGAGCGGATGGGATGAGTATTCATTTGTCGCGTTCTGTCATATGTCGCTAATATCGCTAATGGTGCAGTGTTCGGTATGTTGTGTGTTGTTTAATAGTTTACATTATGGCGAATCCACGAAAATTTAGCGAGAAAATTGCCCTACATACGCATCGGCAAGCTGAGGAAACAGCTCGTTTTGAGCAGATTATGAAAGAAGTTTCAGATGTAACTGCCAGGGTGAGATTCTCCTAAATTCATTAATCCTAAATCTGCGACGCGCCATTGTATATTATGACGACGTAAACAATACACATTTAACACATTTCGTTCCCACACAACAAAATTTATAATAAAATAAACAAATGACGGGTGTTTTCATCAATGATATTCCTTATATTGAAGATATCTACGCTAGTAATTTTCTAAACAATGACGAACGTCATAACAAATGTTTATAAATAATTGAAATCGATAATTGGCGATTTGTTTTCATATAAATTTTTGACAAATCATACAATATCTACAAAATATTTTGATTTTAACGATGATCTTATTTATATTTTATAGAACATTGATAAAAAAGTAAAATGAAAATTTGTTTTTGATTAATTATATAGATTGAAATAATTTTGTATGTTTTAGGTCAAAGTTAGTTTTGTAGAAAAGTTTTGACAGATTTATTTTAGTGCTTTATAGCATGTGCATACTAAACATTCTACTTAAAGCAAAGTTTTGTAAATAAATGTGGCAATTGTGCTGTATATGTAGAACTGTTAATTAATAGTTTTTTACCTCATACCATAAATTCATTTGGAATTGTTTCAAGTATTGAATTTTAGTGTTTGTGTAAGAGAGAAACAGAATAATAAAAATTATATAAAAGGACACATTTTTATTTGTAGATGTAATATTCTTTGCATAGAAAGCTTTTGTTCTCATCGAATTCTCTTGATCCTTGCTTTTAACTCATTTTAAATATTTTGTAGCACATTATTATAATTTTTAAAATTTTAATGATGCCACAGTAATTTGTTATTTAGATTAGGTATTGATAATTTGCTGTTATCAACAAGGTATGCCATTAAAAACCAAATTGTTAGTTTTTTCTTTTAATATTTTGTATGATATGCTGTTTATGATAAAAACAAAATTTTTAGATTTGGAAATACTTAAAAAAATTATTACATAATTTAATTAGATGTATTAACATTACCATTATTATTGTAAATTATTGGCTCGGTGCATAATTATTGCGCCTTTTTTGAAACAAATTTTATTTTTACAAAAACAATAATAACAATTAACAAAAATATCTTTAAATGATTATTCCGGAGCATATTCACCAGCTACTTCAATTACTGCATTTCATTTGCTTGGCTTGGCAGCCGGTTGATTCAACGGACGAAGTTTATATTCTTAGAGACAATACACTCTTTGATGGCGCCTACCAAGTCGTCGTAAACTTTGTTCGCGAGCCAATTGTTTAGCGATCAATTGACGTAATATGCCGTAGGCGCTTTTGTGGGAGAATATAGCGGTTGAGGACCCTAGTCCTTAATGACGATAGATTCGACGACCCGATGCTCAACGCCGATGTTGATATTTAATTCCGTTGTCGTCCGGAATCCGCTACTATTGACGCTCATCGTTGTAATTCTACCAATAACAAATCCCGCTTGAGATGGTTTCCCAGCGAATGATTCCGTTTCTGTCCCAGCAAACATACCACATTGCCTTCTGACAGTGGACGCTTTTCGGTATTCGCAGTTACGAGATTCCCCAGGAACGGAGTTTGCTTTTTTCGCTGCAAATCGGCGAAAAACCGGACACGTTCAGCTTTATTATGGAGAGTATATGAGGGACCCATCCAAAAAGTTTGTTGAGATCGCGAAATGACTACTGCAAGTGGTAGAGAATAATAGAGGATTATTTTTATGAAAACGAAAAAAAATATTTAAAAATGCAATATTTGAAAGAAACAAAAAGCCGCAATAATTATGCACCGACCTCATAATAATTGATTTATGTAAATAGGTATATAAAAATTTATTCAATAATTTATTAGTTTTGTTTGATGTGAACAAAACTTTTATTATTTTGTTGTGAAATTTAATTATTGTCGCAAATATAAATAACTACATGCAGTGGTCCAAATAAGTATTTCGTCTCAAAATTCTTTCATAATTGATTTATTAATACATACTGTGTTATGGATTCAATTTTAAAATTATAAATAATATAAATTACGGTCAAAATATCGCTCCAAATAAGTATTTGGTTAATCTCCAGTAAGTATGCTTCCAATCTAGAACAATTCTTCTTTAGCGTCATGTACCCCAAGTACATTAGCTACCAGTTATTGCAACTTTCTTTTATCTGCGGCAGTTCGAAACAATGTTCTAGTACAGTAGTTCTTAAACTTTTAATGACCCCGACCCCCTTAAAATTTTAAACTGTTTTCGCGGCCCCTCTCACTTTCCTGTTCCCTGTGTCTGAAATATATTTTTAAAATATTTTTCTGGATATACTCGGTGTCCACTTATATTTTCCCCTAATTTAACTGTCTATAACTTCTAAACGGCTCAGGATAGAAATATGCGGTTTTACTAAGATGTTTCATTTTAGTACAAGTTCCGTTTGAATACATTCATTTTTTTCTAACGATTTTGATTACTCAAAACTCTTTTTGTTGACTTTTTTAATGGAACACCCACTACATTTTTTTCTAATTTGAAAGAACAGATCTTCACCTATCCAGCGCTGTAAGACTTTTCAAAATCGTTTAGCAAATGACTGAGTAATTCATTTTTAAAATGAGAGATACAAAGTAGAAATCACATAACAACATCAAAACTCAAATTCATCAACTTTGGGTCCTTCTTGATGAATACAGTCCAACGTAGATATAAATTTGAAAAGGCCTTTTGCATCATATCTTCGGTAATGTTGTTAAATGCCTGACGAATATTATTTCTCAATTCTTCCAAAGTTTGTACTGCAGGATTATAAGCTAGAGATTTTACGTACTCCAATACAAAAAAATCTGGAATTGCTAAGTCATGTGAATTAGGGGCACATTATATTGGACCACTTCTACCAATCCAGTTGCCACCAAATTTATTGGAAACGGAATTTCTAGGACTTAAGGAAAAACGAGGGGGTTGAAAATAGGTTTAATTTCTATTAAATTGGACGTTCTGATCTAACTGTGGATAGAAAAATAATCCTAACATGTCTGTATAATTATTTCCATTTACTGTATTTTTGGTGAAGAAAAATGGTCCCTAGATTTTATTTTTGTTAACAACCCATCACACATTTATCTTCGGTGAATCTCGTTCATATTCCTGAAACTCGTGCGGAGTTACTTCCGACCAAATTCTGCAATTATGTCTATTAACAGCTCCACCCAAATGAAACGTGGCTTCATTAGACTTAATTGCAGTTTCGTACATTTCTCATAAGATCCATTCATGTTTCACAAATAAGGACATTCTTTTCGAACTCCCTCTCGTTCAATTTCTGAACATTGTGAATTTTATAAGATTTTAATGTGATTGTTTGCATAATTTCATGAATTTTAGACTTACTCATGTTGAATCGATGATTTTGGATATCTCCTAACAAAATCATATACAGCTATGGTGTCGCGCCGTCCACAAATTTCTTATTTTTCTGTACGTTCCAGTATTTCAAATGCCTATAATCGCCTTCACATAGCAATTGTGTGTTGCAAAGTATGCTACGAAGCGTTATTGATAGGTCACGATAGGTAAGAACTCTCTTCATTCTCATAAACGCTCCTCTCGCCAACTCTATTCAGCATCGTACGTTTTGACCATTTTCACCAATTCGTTCAAATAACCACAAGCGAAATATAGATAAGAAATTTGTGTGGAGCAAAGTGGTCACAAAAAATGACCCCCTTAAGCAAATGGTAGATGAAGCGAAATGGTAGATGAAGCGAAGTAGGAAATTTATATGGAGCAAGGGGGTTGCAAAAAATGACCACCTTAAACCAACGACAACCCAGAAGCAAAATATAGATAGGAAATTTGTATGGAACTAGCCGCCATAAGAAGGTATTTGAAATGCTGTACTCTGTCGATGACATCATTATCAATTGTTAATGCCGAATTTTGTTTGGAACTTTACCATTTTGTTTTCTTTGTGTTCAGGTTTAGTCTCATTGCTCAACTATGTATCACGTCTGCATCCAATAACGTTTGCAGACCATTGACCCTGGTAGCTGTTAACTTAATGTCATCCGCATATCTGATTTAATTGATGGGTATTCCGTTAACTATTACACCAACGTCAAGTTCGTTTAACGCCTCACCCATAATAAATTCCGAATATAAGTTAAACAATAATGTCGATAGCATAGCCCTGTCGTGCGCCCTTCAAAATATTGATGTTTTCTATTGTATCATGATCGACGTGCACTATAGCTGATTGATTCCAGTACAAGTTCACTATTACACGTATGTCGCTGTTGTCTAGGCCCAAACCTAGTAAAATTGAACCAGTTTTTCATGCTGTACCATGTCGAACGCCTTGTCGTAGTCAATGAAACATGCAAAACCGTCAATATTCATATCACGACGACGCTCTATTAGCACCTGACTACTGTAAAGAGCTTCACGAGCCACAACCATTACGAAAACCAAATTGAGTGCTACCCATTTTTTCCCCGCACTTAGTGTATATTCTTGCATGGAAATTTGTATGGAACCAGCCTTCGTAAGAAGGTATTTGGAGTGGCCAAGAAATGCTGTTGCCGAATACTGTTTGGAATTTTACTGAAGACTAGCTATTTTGTTTTCTTTATGTTCAGGTTTAGTCTCATTGCTGAACTATGTACCACGTCTGCATCAAATAACGTTTGCAGATCATTGGTTCTGGTAGCTCTTAACATAGTGTCATCCGCGTATTTCAAATTATTGATGAGTATTCCGTTAACTCATCAGCTCAGGGAAGCATCGAACTCTGTTGGACTCAAAATCAAGACCTAGAAAACTCAATACATGACAAATCTTGTTATGAGTTAGGCAATCAAGATAGGCGGAGTAAGCATAGAACAAGTAAGCTCTTATAAATATCTTGGTCACGGAATCTCTATTGGTAGAGACAACCAAACCCGTGAAATATCGAGAAGAATAGGCCTAATATGGGCGGCCTTTGGAAAGCTGCGCAATATCTTTAAGTCAGACATTCCAATATGCCTAAAAAGAAAAGTATTCGATC